>CAIGRN010086262.1:0-27053 GCA_903798345.1 Fraxinus anomala | reverse complement strand
TATGTATGTATATGTCAAATATCTTATTTTTGAAATTTAAAAGTTGTTTTTCTTATTTTTGAAATAGTGTATACTTAAAGTAGGATTTATGAATTTTTTCCTTAGTGAAAATCTATTTCTTCACTCAACTTATAGCAAATTTTTTTTTTTTTTGGTCAAACCACCACTTAGATGGAATATTTATTGATAAAAAAGAAAAATAAAATAGGAGGGGACCCAACTTCCAATAAATGAGATTAAAAAATGTGAAAATTACAGGGACTAATTATTTTCAGATTCTCAATTTAAGAGTTATAAATTTTTCTTTCAAAAATTAGATAATAATTAAAATTAAATATTAATAATAATATTATAAAATTAAACTAATCGAATCCAACCCCAATTTCTTACCAAGCCCTAAAATTCATCTCTCTCTCTCTCTCTCTCTCTCTCTCACATCCGCCAATGTCGTGGGAGAGTGGCGCGATGCGGTTGCTTCGCTGCCAGTAGTGCCATGCGCAAAGGCCGTGTAGCCACCATCCGATATATATACAGGAAAACGTCGAGGCTATTCGTGGATGACAACACTGGGCAATCAGCGGCACTATGCTCGCAGCGCACAATGACAGCTTCATTGTGTGGAGCACCATCGCTTGTTTGTGTTGATTCTCGTCGTGAAGGGTTGCTTGCTGCAATGGTTTTGAGATATTTTTGGGATGGCTTTTTTTGGATGTTTTCTTCTGATCTGCTTTGTTGGAGTGTTGGGGGTGGTTGGTGGTGGAAGTGGAAGTGGTGATGAAAGTTTGTGGTTTGTGTTTTTTGTCGGCGTGAAGGGTTGTTGCAATAGCTTTAAGATGATATTTTAGGGTGTTTTTTGGGCTTTTTCTTCTAATATGCTATGTCGGAGTGTTGGGGGTGGTTGGTGGTGCAAGTGGTGGTGGTATCGGCGTGATAATGTTGTAGTGATGGTGGTACTGGTGGAACAGTGGTGGTGGTAAAAATTTGTTACATTGTGACATAAACATAATTTGTGGTTAATTAATTTGATATTTGGTTAAATCTACCCATAACTACCAAACTTTATATTTATTGTCGTCATGGCCACCCAATTTGATGTCGTTTCATCATGATCATCTAATTTTATATTTAGTATTATCATAACCATCAATTTGATTTTATTTCATCATGATTACCCAGTTTTATATAACGTTTCACAATGTCATCGAATTTCATATAACATTTTATTATGGCCACCCAATTTCTTTTCACAATTTTCACTGATTTTAAAAAGGGTGAAACGATAATTTTGCATTGTATATATAAAATAAATAAAAATAATTTTTTTCTTTTTAATTTTAAAAACGTTTATTTTAAAATAACTTTTTATTTTATTTTAATTTTTTTTTAAAAATAAGTTTTTATTTTTTTGGGGAATATATTTTTTAAATAACTTTTTATTTTACAAATTTTTTGAAATAACTTTTTTTTTAAAAATAAGTTTTTATTTTATTTTAAAAACTTTTTTTAAAATAAGTTTTTATTTATTTTATTTTTCTAAGTAACGTTTTTTAAAATAAGTTTTTATTTTATTTTATTTTTTAAGTAACATTTTTTCTTAAAGAAATAAGTTTTATTTTATTTTATTTTTTAAGTAACGTTCTTTTAAAATAAGATTTTATTTTGTTTTGTTTTTTAAAATAAGTTTTTATTATTTTTTTAAAATTTATTTTATATATATATAATACAAAGTTATCGTTTTACCTCTTTTAAAATTAATGAAAATGGTGAAAAAAATTGAATGATCAAGGTGAAACGTTATATGAAATTGGATGGTCATGGTGAAATGTTATATAAAATTGGGTGACCATGATAAAATAAAATAAAATCAAAAAATGACTATGATGACACTAAGTATAAAATTGGGTGAATCAAATTGGATGACCATCGTGACACCCGCATAAAATTGGATAGCCGTTCGTGAATTTAACCCTTTGATTTTTTATGACCATAAAATAAGTTGTGATTTATAAAATTTGTGATTTGTGATCAATGAATAATATGTGACTTATTAATTTGATAAATTTGTGACCGATAATTTTTTTTATTGTGATCAAGAAAATATTTGTAATCAATTAATTCGATAATTTGTGATCAAATTGTATAGAATTGTGACCTTATATTGAATTTATAAAATATATTTTTAATTAATTGTTTCATAAATAAATAAAAATTAATTGATTTTTGATGTTTTAAACATTTTATCTTAATTTTAAAATGAGTTATAATTAAACTTTTAGATATGAATTTTTCCCCAAAAGACTACCAGTAGAAGCATGGGCGGACGCATGGGGGTGGTCGGGGGGTCACGTAACCCCCCAATTTTGCTCCTTTTTTCTCACCATTAAATTTTCTATATTTTGTTTCAATTTTCGAAATCATTATGGAATGTGAAACGAAATTGAAATATTGCATTTTCAGTACCATTTCGAAGTGCTCATGATCTAATTTTCTACGTCTAATGGCGTATGAAACGATCAATCATAGCAAATGTTACAACTTATCAAAGTAGACTGTTCTAAATTGGTATTTCAAAAATTTCGATAACATGGTAAATCTAAAAAATTTTCGATGATCGTACGCTAATCAAATCTACAATTTACTTATATCATATCAAACCTTATTTTGAGAACTACATTATAGGTATATCGAATAGTCCAAACAAATATCGAAAATAGTTAAAAATGCGTTAAACGTGAGTTTTAAAGAAATGCGTCTAACTTGCATTTTCTTTAAAAAAATTCAATTATTTCATTAACATTTATTATTTTTTGCAATACAGATTTTTCAACGTAATTTTCATCATTTTATTAGAAAATTTTATATGGAATATGACATAAATTTTTTTTGAAATTTTACATCTGAAAAAGTCATATGTAAATTTTTGGATGCAAAATTACATGTGGTATGATTTTTTTGGACGTAAATTTTCGATTGTAAAATTTTTCCCAACTTTTTTGTAAGTTTAATTGTATCTCATAACTTTAAACTTTTACGTACGCTCCTGAGTAGAAGCACAAGTACAAGGGGCTTGGACGCCCTAACTTAAGTAATATGGCTTCAGCGCCCAACAACTACGCAAAATGGCTAGTGCAGGGCCCCAAAAAGAATTATTGAATAGATATTGTCCCGAGGCAAGCACACAACCAAGTTACAAGCTCAAGTAGTTTTTTTGTAACATTAATCCAAGCAACAGCCAGACAAACTCACGTTTAACATTCATTAAAAACCAGCCCAAAGATCACTGTCATTCAAGCTTAGACGTGAAGCTTAAAAACAACGCACAATCAATGTAGAATGCAATAACTAGTAGGATTGAAGCATTATTAATCAATATTTTCAGATATCTTAATTTTAAGGTTATACAATTCACCATAAGCTTGTGATCTCTAACTCAGGGGGTGCCACCAAGCCAACGCTTGCACCATTTTGCACTGACGGCGTCAGTTGCCGTACATTATGCAAGTGACAACAAAAAATTTGATCACAAATTAAAATCGAGTTTAGTTTTTTAACCTGTGAATGACAAATAACTTATTTTAGCTTACTTATCTCTAAAATTTATTTATTTACGTTTAATTAAGCGAAGATTTTACTAGAATTTATTCGACTTACAAGTTTGTTTCACGTTAGTCATCCAACTTTGGATTGTTTCAATGTCACCACTAGATTACTTTTTTTGTCTTCATTCAACCCTTATGTGTGTAGATACAACTTTTTTTGTTAAAATAAAAAGAAATACAAGCTTACATTTGACTTATAGTTAATGTAGATACAACACAAAAATTTTAAGCAGTCTACACAACTGGTTGCTAGAGAGTAACACAAATAATACCTATATCTCATGTGCCTTTATGCGATGTGTTTAATATATTATTCATGATCACTTTATATGATTAGTTAGTTGTAAAAAGAAAAATATTAATGTTTTCTTACCGGCTATAACTACTGATCTAAAGTCAAACAAATGTTAGATAACACAACTCTTAAGCAATGTGAGACTAAATTATAGCTCTTGTTTCACAACCATTATTTTAAAAAAATGGAGTTTTGAATAGTGATTTTTTTTAGAGAATATGTGATTAAAAAGTAGAGAAAAATTTTGAATTTACGTAAAAAAAAATGATTGTGTAAATGTGTGATTGAAAATGAGTATGAAAATTAAAGAATTTTGAAATATTGGTTATCGAATGGGGCTTAGTTTTGGACCAACAATATGACCAAACTGTAGAAGTGTAAGTTTTATGATCAAAATGAACTAATTTAAATTTAAAGAGACTAACATAAAATACACTTACAAGCCTCTAATGACAAACATGCACTTGGCTAAAGAATAGCACAAAAGCGGATTAATTACCCAATCGGTCGCTGAACTTTACGTAAGATTTTCAGAAAATCACCGACCTTAAAAATTTCCCCATTAATCACTAAACTTTACAAATGTAATCACATCCTCACTTAGAACTTCAAAAAAATTTCTATTAGTCACTGAATTTCATAAAATATAATCCCATCAATCATTTAGTGAGTAACGAGAAAACTTTTGTAAAGTTAAGTGATTAATGGGAACTTTTTGAAATTTAGTGATCTCTAGAAGCCTTAAGCAAAGGTCAAGGACTAATAAAGTAATTTACCAAATTTTATATTTTAATTTTTTTTCCTGTAGTCTTACCCCACAACCTTGTTGATTACCCCCGGGATAAAGGATATTATTTTTTCTAAGTTTGACAATGCGAGAGAGAATCAAATTATGGGGTAAGAGTACAAAAAAGGGAAAGAAAGAACTTAAAAAACATAGAGATTAATAAATTAACTAATTGGTCACTGAACTTTGTTTAAGATTTTCAGGAGATTACTGAATTTCAAAAATTTCCTCATCAACTATTGAAATTTAAAAATTAATCATATCCATCATTGAGAACTTAAAAAATTTCCTTATTAGTCATTGGACTTTACAAAATATAATCACATCTATCACTCAATTATTAATGGGAAAACTTTTATAAAGTTAAGTGATTAATGGGAAAAGTTTTGAAGTTCAGTGACTCATTGAAAACCTTGTGCAAAGTTTAGTGACCAACCAGATAATTAATCCCCCAAAGAACGGTCTGATTTTTTTTATCATCCTTTATACGAAACGTATTTCACAATTTGTATAATCGTTAATGCTGTAACAAAAATGATTAAGAGAGTTGTTTCATCCAAATTTCATAACTCAATTACTCTCTAAATTTCCAAAAGTTACTGCCACCAGATCTCGTCAATCTGTTACCCGATCTCCGATCTGTGTTAAATCGATAAATTGAAATTGCATAAAATGGCGGGAGCAGCGTCGGCGCTGTTCCTACTTGACATAAAGGGTAGGGTTCTCGTGTGGCGAGACTACCGTGGAGACGTCTCAGCTGTTCAAGCCGAACGCTTTTTCACCAAGCTGATTGAAAAAGAGGTTTCTTTCATGTGTGTTTGTGATTGAATTTTTTTATTAATGGAATGGGACGAATTAAGTGAGTTGAACGGTATTGTTGAAACTGAATGAAAGTGCAAACTTATAAACGGAATTTTTTTAATTGTAATGAGGGAATGGGATATGCATGCAAAAGTTTACCTTGATCTGGAATTTCTATTCTGCTGGATTCACGTCATTTAACTAACTTTTTTTGACGAGTTAATTGCAGGAAATTGAGAAATTCTAGAGTTTGACTGTTTAATTTAGCTGAATAGAAGCACAAACTATTGATAAGACCCACTGCTTTTTATGGAATGGAATTTTAAAAATTGAGTTGAACAGTTCTACTGAAACGGAATGAAGTGGGAACTTACATTTGTTGATTGTTTTTAGTTGTAGCCAGGCAAGTGGGGTTTGTATGCAAAATTTTAGCTTCATCTGGAAAATCCCTATTTCTGGCTGGATTAATGTTTAGTATACGGACTACTTTTAAATGATGAGTTAATTGTGGGAAATCGAGAAATTCTACCAAAACAGGATTTGACTGTTTAAATTAACTGAATAGAAGCACAAACTATATTGAGATTTGCTAAGACCCTCTTTTGTTGGCTATAGATTTAGTCATAGGATATAATTATTTGTAACGTTAGCTTGATCAGAAACTGAATCATTAGCACTTATTCTTGCTTGGTATTTGGCTTGATAGTATAAGATCAGTTAACGGTGCAAAAAAATTGATATACATGGCATCAGGAATTGTTGATATGTGATTGAACTGTCAATTAGGCTGTTATGACACTTCAAATTGTTCAAATGACTTGTATTCCATAATATATTTTGTCATATAAACAACAATTTAAGCTTCGTTAAATGAATAATTTTCCATCATTTTGTCTGTTCCATTGCCACATCTGTTAACTGTATAAGGTCTCGTTAATGTTGGCCTACCTCTCCTTTTTCATGTTTCTTCTTAGTTGCTTCCAAACAATCAAGTAGAGTTGTGGTATGTTGATAGTTAGTGAAAGCTTTTGCCCTTGTTTGGTTTTGATGAAATGTGTGGTTAAAAAGTTGATAAAAAGTTGTGGATCCCATGAAATGTGTGGTTGCAAATGATTTTGAAGAAAATGAGTTTTAAAAAATGGAGGTCAAACATGGCTTTGTCACATCATTTAGACACGAATCCTTATGTACAATTATTTTTATCATATATTTTCTCCAGACAAAATATATTTCTTGTAACTATTGTTCCAGCCAGAAACGTTTTCAGAAATGGCAAGAATATTGTGAATAACAAAGCTGTTGACTTTCCGTGTTCAAATTAGGCAGTATCAAAGTTTGATGATTTCGACATCTTCTGAGCTCAGTTGTACTGAATGTTTCTACAAATATGACATTGTTGTTACATTATTCATGGATTTCTAGTTTTGACACATGTTTTTACTCAATCGGAGGAACTAATAGGTTATCATCCCAAAATGGTGTAGGGTGATCCTGAAACTCAAGATCCTGTTGTTTATGACAATGGTGTCACTTATATGTTTATACAGCACAACAATGTGTATCTCATGACTGCATCAAGGCAGAATTGCAATGCCGCTAGCCTTCTATTGTTTCTACACCGCGTAGTTGATGTAAGCACTATTGATAGTTAGTGATTTTGCTCTTCATATATTTGGTTTATAATCTAATGAATTTGTTGATGCGACTTCCTTTTGTACTATTGCTTGTATAATTTTCTGACAGGTCTTTAAACATTATTTTGAAGAGTTAGAAGAGGAATCTCTTAGAGATAATTTTGTTGTAGTGGTACAGGAGCTTATTTGCCTTTTATTTCTAATTTTTAAATGTTAGTTAGCATTAAGTATGCTACTGCTGATGTTTATGCCGCTGACAGTATGAGTTACTTGATGAAATGATGGACTTTGGCTACCCACAATATACTGAAGCAAAGATTCTTAGCGAGTTCATCAAGACTGATGCTTACAGAATGGAAGTTTCACAGAGACCTCCGATGGCTGTAACAAATGCAGTGTCTTGGCGTAGTGAAGGGATACATTACAAGAAAAATGAAGTAAGTCTTTATTTGTTGACCTATTATTGTTTTCTTGAACTGGATTATAAGTCTTCTTCATTTGTTCAGGTGTTTCTAGATGTTGTGGAAAGTGTCAATATGCTAGTCAACAGCAATGGACAAATAATTAGGTCGGATGTTGTTGGGGCATTAAAGATGCGGACGTACTTGAGGTTTATCCTGCCACCCTATATGGCTTCTCATCATATTTTATTTTGAACCAGACGCAGTTGGAAGCTTTTCTTTGTTTTGCTATTGCACCATATTTGTAGGGCATAAAAGTATGCTCCTATGATTCTTCTTCTCTAATTTAAAACCTTGATACTTATTTTGCTGGTAATTTACCATCATATGATTGCAACATGGCATGATTGTTGATCGATTTTAATGCTGAAAAAATGTAACAGTCTTTAAAGAGAGTATATAGGTTTGAGCGGTTAATTTGATTAATTTCTCACAATGTAAATTCAGTGGTTGTGGGAATGAAAAGGCCATAATGTTTCACCACTATAGTTCTGATATGAAGATAAGGAAATGGTAATGGTAATTTCACTCGGTAATTAATTGATTTCCTTTCAGAATTTGCTCCTCAATTAAGACTGTACAAGCTTATGTTTGTAGTCTGCTTGATCTCAAAGATGTTTCAGTGGATCTTCATCTTAGGATTACTTTGCATTACTTGTGTCTTGCAAGATGTTTAAATAACTGGATGCTATCTCATTTCTGATGTTGGTTCAGGGTAGACTAGATCCGTGTTACAATCAAGAAAAACACAGAGAGAGTTTATAATGACTTGAATTTTACATTATTCTGGATAGCTAACAAAGAATTTCTTAGAGTGAGCTAGCACATCAGAAAACTGACGATACGTACTTCAAGGAAATAAGATTTCACTTCAGAATTCATTTTTTCACCACATTCATCAAAATTTCACCATATATATCTTTTGTCAAGGCTATTATCCAGTTAACATCAATCAATCATAATAGCAGGTTGTAAACATGACGAGATAATATTCTACCTTTTTGCAGTAGAATGCCTGAGTGTAAGCTTGGGCTAAATGACAGAGTATTGCTCGAGGCACAAGGTCGAACCACTAAGGGAAAGGCCATTGATTTGGATGACATCAAGTTTCATCAGTATGCAGTTATACTCTCAGTTTAAAGACAATATGTGATTGTACTCGAGTCACTGTATAGTATTTGATTCAAAAGTTAATTTCCCGTGTAAAGAATATGTCTGTACATGCGTGTGGTGGTTTAAATTTCTTTGTTTGCGTATTCCTCAGAAAACACCTCTCTCTATCTAGATGGATGTATTGACAGATATATAGACCAAATGTCTTGCTTAACACCTAATTTTATCTTTTTCCTGGTTTAGGTGTGTGCGTTTAGCCCGATTCGAGAATGACAGGACAATATCCTTCATACCTCCTGATGGGTCATTTGATCTGATGACCTATAGGCTCAGCTCTCAGGTCACTCGTGGATTTGGGAATTAAATTTTATTTATATGCTCCTTTGTTCAAGTTTCTTTGACCTCTTCTCCTTTTTTGGATGACGAAAACTGAATATTTCCTTCAAGTGTCCTTGATAAAATAAAATGTCCTTTCAATTAGTAATATTTCTCGTTAAAAACAAAGATATTGTCAGCATCAGTTTATTGTCTTCAGTTCTGTGAAACTAGATGTATTTCAGAAAGAGGACAACAGAATTGGAATTGAGGATTCATTTTTTCTTTATTTCATCAGTTGGGCTTTTAGCAAAATGAGTTATGAGAATTGTATACTTCAGGTAAAGCCGCTGATATGGGTTGAAGCTCAGGTGGAAAGACATTCTAGGAGCCGCATAGAATTTATGGTAAAAGCCAGGAGCCAGTTCAAGGAGCGTAGGTCTGTTTATGAAATAATACATTTTGGTGTGCCTGCACAAGTAACTAATGATTCCGTATAGTTTTATTTATTTATTTATTTTATCTATCTGCTGGGTTATATTTCAGAATAATGATATGTAGCAATGGGGACCACTACTTCTTAGACTGGTGCTACATAGCATTACTCTATATTTTACAAATGTTGAAAGTCATTTCTGAACTCATTTGGTATTTCAGTACAGCAACCAATGTTGAAATTGAGTTGCCGGTGCCATCAGATTCTACCAATCCAAATATCCGTACATCGATGGGGTCTGCTTCCTATGCACCTGAAAATGATGCTTTAATCTGGAAAGTAAAATCTTTCCCAGGTGGAAAGGTAAGTAATTAGGTCAACTCTTCTCTGTAGTTCATTTATTTTCTTTAGGTTTTCAATTATTTGCCATTAGTGTTGGACACCAAGACTTTTGTAATTGCATATTTTTCATTTTTTGTTTAGGAATACATGTTGAGAGCTGAATTTAGGCTTCCCAGTATAACATCTGAGGAATCAGCTCCTGAGAGAAAAGCTCCCATACGCGTGAAGTTTGAAATACCGTACTTTACTGTTTCAGGAATACAGGTCAGCCCTCAAATGAAGTTAACTAAATATTAAATACATTCCATGATATTTTCGGATTTGCAATTTCTTTTATCCAGATGCATTTTGTGGTCTCTTATGATTTTACTTTTCATGCAAAACATTTAATTTAATCATTATCATTTTTTTTGACATGGAATTGGAGGGCTGCAGTTGGATCAGAGCTAATTTTTTGTCCCATTTTATAGCATTAATCATATACATTTTGTTGGCGTATCTTTTACTAGCATTGCACTGCATCACATCCCTGGTATCGTGAAAAGGGAGCAACGGATAGTTGTGGCATTCTCTATCCATATAGGCTTGCATCAAGATTACAAATAAGGGAGATATTGAATAATTTGAATTACATAGGTGTTAAGCTCATTGGTCATAATGATATCACAAGTGATGGTGATTGAGAATGGATTGAGGTGTAATTCAAGTCTTACGCAATGAGTTCAGATTTATGTCAAGATGTACTATGGAAAACCATCACCTACTTTTTAGATCGATAGAAAATTTGAAATATTTGGATACGTTTTTATTGATTTAGTAAATTACTATATTAGGGTGCGATGTGGGAGTGCTGAGGTGGATGCTAAAGAAAAAAAGAATTTATCAATGTTAGGAGTTCCAAGAATGAGACGTAGTGGCAGCAATGGTAGAGGATTTCCTATCACTATAGGCTTGCATCAAGATCTCGTAAGTCCTTTTATACTTTGGTGATAAATGAGATTGCAAGATATCCATCAAGAGATTCTTTAGTTTGTGTTATTTTCTGATGATATAGTTTTAACTGATAAGATTAGGAGGGGATAAATCCTCAGTTTAGAACATTAAAGGAATGTTTTGGACTCGAAAAATTTGAAGTTAAAAGTATGACAAAAACATAAAACATGGAATGCCCTTTTACTCACATTTGGAATTAGGATGAAAGTGAAGTCACTACAGAGAATCATATTGTCATAAAGGGATTACTTGTGGATATTTAGATTCAATTATTTGTGAGGATGACTTGAAGAGGATGTTGACACCAATTGAGGATAAATTAAAGAAATGATGATTCAGGTGGTTGGACATATTGTATGTAGATCTAAAGAAGCTTCCATTCACAAGAGTTATATGATCTTTAGAACATACGAGAAGATGGAGAGCAAATGTGGTCGAGATGATTTGATTGTGTTTGATGTTCTTGTAGCTGTATGAATGAATCGATTGAGTGGTGAAAAGTATTCATGTAACCTACTCTATATTAATTGAGAATAAAGCTTAGTCTATTGTTGTTTTGGACTAAAACCTCAAACTTTTTGCTTTCATGAAGAGGTTTAAAAACTTGAAAGGGTATCTGTGGGAATGCACCGAAAACTTTGGGGATGTTGAGTTCTGACTTCTGGACGCTGTGCTTCTACTATGGAAGGAAGGATGTTTCCTCCTTGCTTGTGAATATGAGATCTGACAAAATCGTGAACACAAAAAAATTAGGTTTGCACAACATTGAACATACAAGATATAAGGATGGATTCCATGTCCAATAAATTGAGTTTAATTGATGATCAATTTTCTCAGTTTGAACTCTATTTCGCGAAAGTACATAAATCTTTCAAAATTCAGGGCTATTTGAGCCTCATTTTTTGCCCAAAATCTATTTTGAAGTTGTATTATGATGGAGAATGTGTGGTTTAAAAAAAAAAAAGGTTTTGAGTTTGCATGTAATATTATTTTATTGAATCATGTGGTTGAAAATAAGAGAGAGAAAAATGTATTTTGAAAATAATGAAAACCAAATAAGGGCTCAATGTGTTCCGTCAATGAAGATTCACATAAAAAGTGGGAGTTATTTTTTAACATTTAGTACTTGAAAGATATTTGAGATTCGAAGACTCTACATTAAATTAGTTTTAACTTTGATTCAATTTTTGTGCATTATGCTTTGTTTTATTTTGGATAGTTAAGGTTTTGCTAGTATATACTGATTAAATATTTTCATACTCGGGGATTGTAGGTACGTTACTTGAAAATTATTGAGAAAAGTGGGTACCAGGCTCTTCCATGGGTGAGATACATTACAATGGCTGGAGAATACGAGCTGAGACTAATCTGACTTCTACTTCTACTTGATGGGTTTCCCCCACAAACGATCTTTTTGGCTCAAACGTCGCTGGTAAGTGGCTCGTGGAGATCATAGTTTCCAGTTTACAAGTTGGATTGCGGAGTAAAACCAACATCTTCTGCCTCATTGTCTTCTTTCTGATTATTGCAACTCGAGATGTGTATTGTTGATGTTGATAATCATTTTGCTTGCTTCTTGAAAATAATTGATATTGTAGAGCCCAAAAGTTGATATAGTTGAATATTTGTGTATTTTTTTCAAGAAATTTGATTTTATGGAAAAAAAAAAAAATCTCTTTGTTGCAGATTTTTGAATTCATTTTTCAAATCAAATATTAGTTGTTACAAATTTGTAGAGAAATGATGCTTGGAAAAACTGACACTGTTGAAATTTATTTATTTATTTTCGGGTCGAGTAATGGTATCCATGAGTGATATCATCGTCGGGCAGTGGCAATGAATCAAAGGATCAACTGTCACTTATTCTTTCACTGAAAATAGAACTCCTTTGGTCAATTCTGTTTTTCTTCTTTTTCTAACTCCCGAGAAAGAGATCATGTGCACGACATGTGAAACTTCGACTGAAAAATTGAGTGTTTCCATCCACTCACGTGCGCTAATACTTACCTTCTTTTCACACGGGTTTGGACCTACAAAAAGGAAGCTGGGCCAAATCCTTATATACTTTATACAGTAAGAGAAGTCGGTCTCAAAAATCTGTCCATCTTTAGAGTTGGCTTGTCATAGTATTCCCCTACGCCAGAACATAAGAACCTATCACATAAGGTCCACACGTCAATAATCAAAATTGTACCTACCACCCAATTCAAAATTGCCAAGGGCACTTTGCATTTTTCAACGTAGAAATTTAAGATGCGAAGGAAAAAAGGAATAAGAAATCACGAGTTATGTGTCTCAAGAATTGAAATTATCGCTATTGTTCAAATGAGCGAACTTGGAGACACACAAATGCACAAATCAATTCATTCGAGACTCATAAAATTTTCTTAACAAATTGGTTTCAAATATTACTTTTACATCACTTATAAAATATTTTTGAATAACGTACAATGCACGTTTAACTTTGACTAGTTTTCAAGAAAAACGAACTTAATGAAATCAAACCATTAAACTTTCGTGATTATAGTGTAGTTATATTCGCACCACACTTATTTATAGATACCCCATATTTTAATCGTATTATTGGCCCCTAATCTTTATTCATTACTATATTTATGTTCTTAACTTTTTCAT
Organism: Fraxinus anomala; assembly: GCA_903798345.1. NCBI lineage: Eukaryota > Viridiplantae > Streptophyta > Magnoliopsida > Lamiales > Oleaceae > Fraxinus > Fraxinus anomala. The sequence continues at coordinate 13,643 of CAIGRN010086262.1, read as the reverse complement.
CATATTTTTATCATTAACATTTCATCAATTTGCAAATATTGACCTTAATGACGGTTTTCGTACAATTTTTATTTTTATTTTTAAGCAACGAACAAGAATTTAATCATAATTTTTTTTGTTTAAATAAAGTTGTGCACTTAAATGCAGTCTCTCAATGGAGAACCCGGCAGTGGGCGGGGTATCATTATCAGACCACATTTGTGGTGGTGGGTGGATTCATTAAAGAAGAAAGCAGAAAAACAGTTAAAGGACACATCAAAGATTTCAATGCAAATGTCAAAAAAAACATATACTATATTAACTACATATGATGTACTTTTACGACTTTCTTTAGGCTAAAGTTTTGACGTTCAGTCATTATTAATTGCATTTGCTTGTTGATGAAGGAAATATCTACCAGCTTGACTTGATGCTTTTGCACACTTTTTCTCATCTTTTGTATTTGACAGTTTCCCGGGGAATTAATAGGCAGGGTCTACCCTAAATTTTTGGGAGACTTAGACTAACTTTAAAAATGGGGAAATCAGAAATATTTTATAATATATATATAATGATAAAGAATAATACTTTTATTTATTTGAAGTTACAAAAATATTAATTAAAATTTTCAAACGTCTAAATTAAATTTACTCTTTTTCAGATTTTTTACAAAAAATAAAAAATTATGCTATACAATCAATCTGTTTTAGTCTTTTAGAGCTTTTTTCAATAGACATCATGGTCAATTCATTCAACATTTCTTGTGATGTTGTTAATTCGAATGTATGACTTTATCAACTTCAACTTTGAGAAACTCCTCTAAACATATAAAACCGTGACTCGTATCATCAATAATATTCTATAACCAATTCATATATTTGAAAAAAAACAGTCCATCAAAGAATGAGAGTCTACTAAGAAAATATTATTAATTAAAAAAAATTATAGACTAATGAAATAACAAAAAGCTTGACAAGAAAAATACTCTGAATTAAATTTATAAAAAATAATTAACATATCATCTTCAATTTTTTAATTCTTTTTGGATTAAAGCTAATATTACGAGCCTACATCTCTTAATCTATTCATTTTGCTTCAACTAACCAATTATCCTTACATACTTTTCATTAATTATTTGCACCAAAGAAGACAAAACATCAATTTACCATTCGAGTTCAATTTACAAAAAGAGAAAATATGAAGAAAATTTGCAAATTTTTTTTTACTAGATTACTGAACAGTCAAAACATCATTACAAAGAAAATGGGATATAGATTTAATAATTAAAAAATCTGACCAATTTTATACACTCGTACAAAAATTGAAGAGCACAATGTCAGTATTATCATCAAAAATAGTAAACGTAAACTAGAGAATTTGCAGATGGTTGATTTGAAGATAATGAATTGAAGACGACTAAACAAGTAGAAAAAATAAAATAAAAACTGAAAGGTCACTAACAAACGAAAGAAGAGCGAGCTTGAAAAGGAAGAAAAATAAAATAAAAAGTCACGAATGTATTATAATAAATTACGCTTTGAAAAATATAATTTTTTTTTTTTTTTTTGGGAATCTTTTTAATTTTATATGTATATATAATTGATACCCTTACAAAAGTTGGGCCATGGGCATACCCCACTTATGCTCAGTGACAGTGGCCGCACTAGTGATAGGCGTTTGAATTAACAGTTTTACATACCAATTACAGAAAAGAATATTCTATTTATATTGAAAAGGAAAGATTGGTTGATAATCATAATCAACTATTTAGAAAAGTAATCTCACACAATTAAGAAAATATTATGGAAAATCTTCAATTTTTTTTTCACATCTTCAACATCCCTTCTCAAACTCAATGTGGGGTGTTATAGAAATCAAATTGAATCTCGACATCCTTTCCAAGAGTCCAAGTATATCATCACTTTCGAGACTTAAATAATACTTTAGAATTGCATTTGCATTGAGTGCCAACTAAACCAATCAAGAACTAGAAGCTAGTGCGAAAGAAACCCGTATCCGACATGACAATACATGACAAAGACTGATCAAACAGAAAACCTAGCACATGAGGAGGTTAAGACAATGGAAATGGAATAAATTTGATTTTCTTCTATACAAGGGGTGTCAATAACATAATCACCAATCCAAAAACAACCAAGGAAAGGATCAAATTTCGGATTGAGCCACGAAAAATATCGAAAGATGATTCAAGCTCTATCATAAATTAAATTAACATGTTGTCAAAAATGAAAAAAAAATGTAAAATGTCCGAAGGCTTGAATGGAATTCCAGCAGTACCAAATTGATTAAGACAAATAGAGAAGTTTGGCAACATGGACAACCAACGTCCAACAGGATTTGAATGAACTTGAAACCCAAATTTTGATTATATCAAGAACAAAAGAAGGCTTGATTAGACAAAATATGTAAAAGAAAGAAACAGAATTTTGGTTTGATACAGAATCTACACGAAACAAGAAAATTTGGCTGGACGAGCGATACAAGGCTGCTCACGAGAGAATGGAAGCTTGTAGGTTTATCCCAAAATCAAATTAAGCCCACTCTGATACAATGTTACAATATTATAAATTGTATATATATAATAATCTTGTGTCCCTATGACAAATTAGAAGACTCTATTTATAAGGATACGAGCAACTCTATAAGGAAATATTGTATAGTAGTCACATAGTCAAGTATTAAAGAAAATAATTCAAATAATTGAAAAAATATCATGGAGAAGATTTTTTTATAATATTTCCATATCGTGAACTATAGGTAAAGTGGATTGAAAATATTGACTTAAAAGTTAGGGTATAGTCGATATTTTTTACGTTTCTAATTGAAATCTTCTTTACGCACAAACTATATTGATCTTAGTAAAAGATATTTTAGATTAATGTGTTTCTAAAAATATTGATTATACTTTTTCCAAGGTTGTCAATTTAACTCATCGACTTGGACGGCCCAAGCCTTGACTAAGGGAAAGCTCAAGCCGGCCCGACTCTCACCTTGGAGAAACCAACCCAAGGCTCGGGCCGAGCCTCATGATGGGGCGTCGACCCGAGCTAGGTTGGGTGACCTGTCGGGCCAGATCGTGTCACGGGCCAAAAATGGCCCGTGTTATTTAATTTTTTTTGTTTTTTTAAATGGCAGCTACAATTGCTTTAAAAATAGGCAGCAATAGTTGCCTGTTAAAAAAAAAGAGGCAGCTACATAGCTACCTGTTGCAAGCAGTTACTTAGCTGCCTGTAATACAAAAATAGAAGGTAGTCGTAGGTGCTTGCGTTACGGCTGCCATAGCTGCATTTCTATCTTTAAAAAAAGGCAGCTGTAACATCAAATTCAAATTTTGTAGAAATAAACATATTTTTTTGTTATAAATACGAGGTAAAATTGCACTTATTTTAAATCGTTTAAAAAATTTTTAGAATGTCAAAAATTAAAAAAAAGAAAAAAAAGAGCCGGTTTGGCTCGACTACGCCAGAGTCGAAAGCCTAACCAAGCTTCAATTTTTCGACCGAGCTTTTACTCGGCTCGACTTGTACTAAAAAAAACTTTGAGTCATTTTTCGACCGAGCCCGAGCATCGAGTTTCGACTCGCGAGCCGGCTCGATTCATTAACATCCCTAACGTTTTCATGCAATGGCCAAGGACAAGGGGCTACGTGATATTTTGGGATGAGATGGTTTTTAGAGCCTGATGACAACCATTATTGTAGAAAAAAAGAGTTTTGAATAGTGATTTTTAACATCCCTAACTTTTTCATGCAATGGCCAAGGACAAGTAGAGAAATTTTTTTAGTATACATGTAGAATATTTTATTGAAACTGATTACGTAGCATACATAAAATAAATTAATGGGTGTCAAACATGCGCTTTTTTAATAGTTTTTTGATGTTAAATACATACTATGTACTGCTGGATGGATTACCATTTATTGGCATTAAAAGTGATCATATTTATAATAGGGTAGCTTTTCATATTTTAAAAACTAATGTAGAAATGATGCATCTTTTTATGTGTTTATTTCCTATTTTGTGAGATTATTGATGTGTATGGGAGTATCAACCACTTAAATTTTGTTTGTCTAAATTTTTTAAATGATTGGCCATTTAAAAAAAAAAAAAAACCGATATGCATCATGGTTCGGTAAAAATGCTATTTTTAAAGGAAGAAAGAAACATGATGAAAACATATTATATTAATATTATTTTCATTTATCGATGTACAATGCCCCTAAAGGTAGTATAACTAATGTATCTCGTTAGATTGAACAATATTAATCAAAAGTCTTAAAAAAAAAAAAAACTAGATATGACCTTGAAACACCCTCCTGCCGCGTAAAATCACCCGAAAAAAAGATGAAAAAAGAAAAGGGAAAGGAAAATCACCCATATACCCAATTTCTTCAAAGACACCTTGAATTTCTCCCTGGTCCACCATAATAAAAATAATTTCCCCAAACCCTATTAATCCCACCTTGAATATTATAGCAATTTGGATGATCAGCCAAAACCCTAAGATTTGATAATGGCATTAAACTATTATCCCAATCAACCACTTGAAGATTTCTAAAATAAGATGCTTTTCCAAAGCCTTCTCTTGCAAAATGTCCACTGCCCATTTGTGTTGATGTGTGGGAATTTGATGCCCTGTTATTCACGATTTCTCCACCAAATTGTACCATACTTGCATGATTTCTTAGGTGTGTGAACAAAATAGATGGCCAATAACCTACCAAAACCCCATTGCCAAACTCTAGCCACCAATTTCCATGCTTTGGGTCCTGCAAAATGACATCGTAACAAAGTTTTTCATGTTACGTTATCTTCTGGGACGCAATACAAGCATATTATATTTTAAGAAAAGTGCATTTTAGAATTGTCGAATAATTGTAATTTTGTCTCGAAAGTTTTTGCTGTTTCGTCATTTGAGTCCTTTTTGTAAATTTTACAAAATTAGGGTCAACTATTAGGGAAATTGCCTCTGTTTGACAACTATTATTTTACAACTCTTTATTCTTATACCCATTTTCAATTATATATTTTTACACAATAAAATATTTTTCATATAAAATCAAAATAATTCCATACTTTTTAATTATACACTCCAAAAATAACCATTTCAAACTTTTTTTTCTCAAAATAATGTCCAGAGGCTTGGGTTTCTCAAATAGTAAGTTAAATTTCATTGACTTCTCATTAAAAAATAAATAAAAAAAATACTATCTGTTGACTTGAAAGCCTAAGTTCTTAAATAAGCAAAACTTTAAAAATATACCCAGAAGGTTAAATATTTGTTTTCATAAAGATTTGTTAATTATTTCAAGAAACCCATGGCAAAAAAATTATAAGACTACAAGTATAATTACCTTCCATACTAATAAGCTAATATCAAATTGGCCCCCATTGTATGAAGAAATTGGAGAAATTGCAGCCCCAATTGATATTCTACGGTTAATCTGAACAAATCCTGAGCACAGCAAATTGTAACAGCCTGTTGCTTGATATGCATCACTCTGCATGCACATTAAATTATTTATAATTAATTCTCATAAGTAATTATTTTAAGGTATGGTTCAACAAATTATTAGAAAATTAATTAAATAAGTTTGACAAAATTAATAATAATAAAAAAAAAAAACTCACAGTCCAGTATGTGAAGAACCTCGGATAGTTGTCCCCATACAGCTCCGGGCTAACCTGTTAGAAATTAATTAATTGACTTAACATTTAGGGTTACATTAATTACAAAATTTTAATAAGATAAAGAGGTGGTTGAAGATTTAATTGCTGACTTGATGGCGTTCCAGAAATGGTTTTCAGTATTAATTTGTATGTGTTTCGTTTTGAGTATAGAAATCGTATGATTTTTTAGCGCATAAAAAATTATCATACGGGGATAATTAGATTCACTTTTTTTTAGCCTTACTCAAAAGTTACTTCCTCAAAAAGTAACATTTACTTCTAGGAAAACTAAGTTTACAAGATTAAAAAAAAAAAAAAAATGTAACTTTGAAAATTCATATAGAACAAGTAACGTAAAAGTAAATTTAGTAAAGAAAATTATGAACTCACCTGCCAGCCAGCTTCAATGGTGTTGAGATCATTACCAAATGAACCAGCAATTACCCACAATTGTGATATGCTAAATTCATAACGATTTGCAACTCTAGGCGACCATACATTTAGACTTGCTTTTGCTCCATAATATTGATTTCCATTCACATACCCTACAGCATGCTGCAACCCAGAAACGTTAGGTCGACTACATAAATCATTTTTCATCTCTACTCTCGATCAATTAGACTAACCTCATGGCCATTGCTAGACGAATCTCTTCGAATAGGCCTTCGTATTTTTCTCCCGAATCTTCGTAGAGAACTAGCCCTCAAAAAATCTTGCTCTGTTGTTCTTCTAATCGGAATGGTGCCTTCTGGGCAAAATTCACCAGACAGAGACCATAACTGAACATTTTCTTTAAACGTGCTGCTTGTTGTATTTTGCCCTTTTGGCCTTTCAGGTAGATCCTGCAAATTCAAGAAAACGGGCTTATGATTCTGATAGTCGACACCAAATTTATTGGGAAAAATTCTTAAATTGTTGTGTTTACCATTGGTTTTTGTCCTTTTAATAGAGGATGATCAAAAGCTGGCTGTTGATGAGATAATACACAATCTATAAGATCACCATCAGGACTCTGTAAGTTGAACAAGAATGTTAAGTCAGATTCTTTGAGCAGAAATAATCAAGATAAGCAAAAATAAGCAATTAATTACCTGAATTGTCTTGATAGAAGGCTTATTGATCTTCATCAGACTGTCTCTAATAAACCTCATCTTCAGCGATTCTTTTCTTGGATGAAGATTCTGATTGCTGCCATTGAAATTTACAGATTCCACTGGACAAACGGTGAAAATAAAGAACAGAAAGAGAACAACAACTGAAATGATTGGGGAGATTTTGCAACAGCTAGAGACCATTTTTGAGGAATGCATTTTTTTACATTGGCGTTGTCTTCTTCTGAAATAAAAATCAATCCACTTATTCTCAAAATAAGCAATTCCCAGAAAAATTCATCCAGCATAGAGAATTCTAAGGAAAACCAGCCTACTCTCTCACCATTTCCAAAGCTTAGAAGCTACTTAAAATAAGTAAATACTCTCTCTCTCTAAACTTCTATACTCTGGTTTTATATTACAACTTCTAGGCATGAATTAATAAAAAAACAGAGTAATGATTTCAGAGATTTTTCGAGTTCTGCCCATGTGGGGGGTGGGGATATAACTTATAAGTATGAAATTGTGACCAAGACATGTAATAATTATAATGAAGTTTTGAATATTTGAATGAAATTAAGCTGGAGGATGGGTGTGTGTTGTGTTTCCAGTCTCCAATACAAAAACTGAAACTTTAACTTTTTGTGTCAAATTTTATAGGGCAGAATGGGGACGGAAGTTGTGTTGTTATTCTTTACTTTTAGTTCATGAGGCAGATAGGAATTACACTTGATTCTGGGTTTTCTAAAGTTCCCAGCTTTGAGTGTTTCCCTTTCTCTCTTCCCAAGATGCTCTCCATCTTTCCGTCCCATAAATATAGAATTGATTTTCTTCTCTCTCTCTCAAATTATATGCCACTTTTCTTATTGAAAGTACATATATTTTTAAGTTTTCTAATATGTCCTTATTTAATGTTCTTTAATATTAACAAATATTAATTAATCATATTTAAAAAAATATTAGAAGAAATAATATTTTTAACTATATTAATTATATTTTCTTAATGTGTGAAAATAAATACAAGATGGATGGAGTAATATATATGTATACATACACGTGTACGTAAAATAATGCTATTTGTAACTACGGTTGTTCGGCAGTCTATGTAGTAGTGAAGTCAATGTGGCAATATCAGTATCGTAATATTGGAACGGATCAACGAAGGGATCTAGCGGATTGAATGGTTGGATCGAATCGAAGACTGTTATATTCTATTAAACTTAAATGAAAAATATTAAGGCATAGATAAATATCAATTATTATTAAAAAATAATTATTTAAAATATTAAGCATAGATACATGTTCATATTTTTAGTAACAAATTAAGTGTTGAAACAAAATATACTTCCACTTCAGTTAATTTTCAAAATCAAGATTTTAACTGCAATTTATTTTTATGACAAATTTATGAACAACAATCATCACAAATATTAAAAACCATTAATAAATGAAAAATCACAACATTATGAACTCAAAACCAACCACACTTCTACGACTGATTTTCAACAAACTAGATTTAAAAAAAAAAAAAAAGGATATTGCCGATTTTTAAAAGTGATTAAAGAAAAGGCAAAGAGAAATGAGTACAAAAATATGACGAACAAATAAATGATATTGCCGATTTTTCAATGGGCAGTAGAGATCGAAAAATAACATATTTTTTATTAGGAATTCTAATTTTGTCATTTTGTTTTCACTAAAGTTTTGATTTGGGTTTTACTTCAAAATCAAACTCACCAGCCTAATTAATCTTTAAAAAGAAAAAAAAAAATTTATAATTATGAAAAAAATGGTGAATAGTAACGATCGTTAAAATCCAGCAACTGAATCGTGAGATTCCACAACTTTAAGATCCTATGAGGATCGTAAAATACGAATCAAGAGTTTAACAACCATGCCATTAGCAATACTTACAAATATCAATACTCATTTACACGGAGTTTGTTTTGTGGATGTGCGATTAAGCTAAAATTAATGAATAAGATAAAAACGAGACTGTTAATAAGTCGATTTGATATCAATTAATGATAATTAAGGGAAAGACACTGGTTAAGTGGTGAGGACACGTTTGAATTGATGGAGTGGATAATACTGGATAATAGTAAAAAGAAAAGAAAAGTAAGAAGACGGATAAACCAAGATTTGTGTATATAGTAGTGTTAACAAAATTGGATTGGATTGACTAGTACAACTTAAAAATTCAGAATTTAGTCCAAATATGGGCCAAAAATAAATAAACAAAAAAAATTAAACCCCATGAAAATCGCTTTTCGAATTGATTAGTTCAGGCTCAAAATCGGTTGACTAAATTCAAAAGCGATAAATCGCAACTTAAACTAGTCAATTCATCCAGAATTCAATTTATTTATTTTTACAATTTTTAATTATCGATTCGATCCATCCCGACTCTTGACCTTTTATCTTTTCCAAATTATTTCACGAGCTCATTTTTTTTTTTTTGAAACATTATTATACATACATATATTTATGGAAAAATGGATTCCATAAATTTTGTATGATTTTTCAGAGTACAAAAGGGAATTAGGTTTTATTGCAAGGGTCTACTTTTGAAGCTGTCATTTTCTGTGGGGGGTAAACAAATTAATTTATTAATTATTATTTATAAGTGGTATGGTGGCACGCGGGCCAGATTTTTTGCACGCATTCATCCATATGAATGCGCATTTTGGATTTCTCATTATTTGGGGGGCTAAATTTTTTTAATAATTTTGTATAATAATTTATGTCCTTTTAATTACATTAAATTGCATTAAATCAGGCCAACTTACCATTAGCCTTGAATAGATTATGCATTTACTCCCACCAGCCTATTTATATGTTTGTTTCTATCATTCTATCTATAATTACAATATATTAGATACAATTAATTTATCTCTATATTTTTTATATTTTGTAATTTATTGCACTTTTATAATGGATTCATTGAAATTTTCTTGTTGTAACATTGAATTATTTATTGCAACCATTCAAAGATGGCATGTACATGTTTACATAATGGTGTAAGGTTAGTGCGACGACAATTACATTAAAATTTATTTATCTTTATCATGATAATATTGATGTTTTAGTGTATTTGATGCTATCAACAACCGACCGGCTACGTTGATCCTACTAATTATGATGGAATTGGATGCAAAATGTCACTTTTCTTTATAGAAATGAGCTTATGAGATAAACTCGTGTACTTAAAGCCCTTGAGCCCACAGTGTTGGTACTTTTTATATTGCAGTAAAAATTAATTTGTTAAGATTATTTTTTAGAGATTGTTTTGCTTAGAAGAGTAAATTAGGATTTTAGATTTACCTTTTAAAGCAAAAATTGTGGTTAATAATTAGTTATTTGGATTTTTATTGAATAACAATTTTGAAATTGCGATATCTCTACTACTTTCAATCCAAACCGATATTCTATAGAATCAAAAATTGGTTGACCAAGAATTTTTCTATAAGTATTTGGTATTCTTTGTAAGAATCAACGGATATTTGATTATGTTATATATCATCGCTAAGTTATCGCTTTATCGTCCACACTATTGCTCCTTAATATGAAATTGTAAAAAACATGGGTTGACTCCCTCTTAGGGTGTGGGAACGAAAAGGAATGAAATATCTTAAAATTTTTATAGTGAGTTGTTTAAGTTGGACACGATTATATTCTTTTTTCCGATGTCTCATATCCTAATGAGCAACGAAAGACCAAATTTGCTACATCCACCCTCCGACATGACCTTAATATACTCTATATTAACTTTTGGAGAAGAAAAATATTTACAACTAACAATAAAAAATGTTGAATTTTCATGAGAATAAAAAAAAAATATATACCCCAAAAATATACGAAGTAATATGTATAATAATAAGCCTTGTAGTCTATTGAACTCTACTCAACAAAATTGCATCACATTACTAGTATCAAAGACCATCTACGAAATTATATTTCTTATCATTTTTAAGTATTAATTTGTCTCCCATTTAAGATAATAATTAAATACATGTCCGTAGTGGTAATTAACGCATCTCTGCAGTAAAATTTCAATAATTTTCACTAGAGAATCAGGACTAATTACAATTAATCATACATAAACATGTTCGATTAAACTATAATATGCAAAAGCAATCACAAAATGCAGAAATCTCTCCAAAATTGGTTTGCCTTATCAAAGGGAGACAGCATATGCATTATTGAAACGAAAAGGGCCAGTTTAGAATTAAAAAGATCACATGATTAATTTAAAATAAATTTCAAAATAGCCTCTGATAATCAAGTGAATCATACCATGCTTGTGGGATAGTGCGTGTTCGTATGCCAAAAATATGTAATTTTATGCATGGACACAAACTAATTATTAAAAAAATGTTGATTCTTTTGGATGGACATGAGAAAACTTAATTATTCGTAATGTGATGCAAATAAATGGTATTTATAGAAAGGGAAGATATGATGGTTTTGAAGAATTAGTTTTCATGAATTTTTAATCTTTCTTACCATGCATTGCTTGATACGCACATTTTATCTATGCGATCAGATTTATCATGTGTGGACGTCGAACTAGGTATCATTATTCGAGCTAAAGGCCCTAGTCCTATGGATTTTATTTTATTTTATTTTTGCTTGTGTCTTTAAAATCTAAGGAAGGATAAATGCATCTACTTCTTCCTGTCGTATCGTGACACTTATTTTTTTTTATTTATTCTTTTAAATTTAAATCATAATTTTTAAAATATTTTATAGTATTAAAAAATAAATAACTGAAAAAAATTACAAAAAGAGAAATTTGGGATTTTAATTCCTGCCCCCATTTGTGCCCTGCCTCCTGATAATCCCCAGACATGAGATGGGGAGGGCCGCCCGCCATGTCCCGTTTCCATCCTTATTAATTTGTACAATTATGGGTGTCTTTTGCATGGCTTAACTCAAGCTTTGACCTGTTTAGATGACTGTTATCGAGCTATGTATATATATTTCACCAGTGTGATTCTTATGTTAAACATCAACGACGTGTCATATAAATTCTAAAATATATATACAATTATAATTGATAATTGACTTGAGCTTATTGCCCTGATAACCTTTTGTCTTGACATGAACTTGGATGGGATGCTTACTATATTGCCTTGACATGAACTTGGGCTTTACTTGACCGTGTACGACACAAATTGAGATTTTTTAGCTTAACAATGTTTTCTATTTGCTTATGAGCTCGACGATGCTTATCATATTTATCTTATTTATATTGAGTGTAACTCTTGTTAAATGTTGTTCAACAATTATATTGGTGGGGAGAATTGTTGGATATTTTCAATATACATGGGGCCACACGTTGTTTATTAAAATGTGTGGTGCTATCATTTAAAGGATATTAGTCAATTAAAGTGATCCGTTAAAGATGTATTATGACTAATGGGTATTAGAATTCATGGAATCTAAGTGTAGAGACCGGAGTGTTGTTTTAAATTGATGATGGACCAATTTGAAGCAACTGAAAGATAGTGACTATTCAGTTACTACTATTATTTTATATTGATTATGGTCCCCAATTGTTGGTATGTTCTTTGTAATTCTCTACATCCCATCAATAGAGAGCAAATCAAAAGATGAAGGCCACCAATCAATTGAAAGATCATAATCCGTTCAGGCAAACAATCAGACATCCATGGATTCAGGTATGTTTGTGATTTTATTATTATCTCAGATTCAACATGGAGTTTTATTTAGGGTTTATATGTGAAAAAATATTTGATTAAAACAAATGAATCTGTAATCTATTATTATGTTATTCTATCAAGAATTGGACAAATAATTAACAATAGAAAAAGAAAAAAACCGATATGAGATCAAATTAAGAAGGAAATTGGCGAGAGGCAAATAAGCCCATTTGAACTAATGAGCTAGTTTGGAAAAAAAAGGACCGTTTTTTGGTTATAACATGTGAATGCACGATCTATAACAATGCATTCGCATGATTATCAAAAACTAACCATAGGCTAATTTTCAATTTTGATAGTTTGGTGATTAAAAATAACAACTTTTCATGAAAGGTTGGCACAAGTTCGTGGATAATAAATGAAAACTATAAATAAGTGATAATTTTCAATTACTAACAATAAAAATCAACAATTAAAACCACATTTGAGAGCAATTATTCCATATTCTCATACACATTCAAACTTTATTGCGTTCTTCAAGTTCTAGGAAAAATCACAAGTGTTTAAGTGTTTTCTTCTTAAAATGCTTGTTTAATTCTACAAACCATTTGTCTGTTAATCCCTTTAAGCACTCTAAAAAATTATAAAGTGGACAAATATTGTTTGAGGATAACGATTACATATTACAGCCTTTTGTTCTTACTATTGCGTATTCTCTGCCTCTCCTATTTCTTATATTTTCCAACAATCTCAAAAAATATTTTGTATGAGATCGAGACAACAATGATAACTATAGAACTCATAAATCAAGATCTTGTAAGGTTGGACCAATTTGATGGAATGAACTTCACCTGGTGACAAGATAAAATGAAGTTCCTACTAATAGTATTGAAGATCTTCTACATTTTTTATTTGAACTTGACACCACTTTCGGAACCAACAAATGAAGTCTTGGATGTTGTGCGTGCTGAAAGACAAAAACGCCAAGAGGATGAACTAATTTGTAGGGGTCACATTCTCAATGAACTATCGAATAGGCTATTTGATCTTTAATCCTACACCACATCTAAAAGAGAGATTTGGGTTGCACTGGAGAATAAATATAAAGTCGAGGAGAAAGGTACAAAGAAGTTTGTAATATCAAAATATTTTGATTTCAAATTTCTTGATAATATTCCCTTACTTCCCCAAGTGCATAAATTGCAAGTACTTGTCAA
>CAIGRN010086260.1:0-14178 GCA_903798345.1 Fraxinus anomala | reverse complement strand
AAAAAAAATCATAAAAATAAAAAAAAATTCAACAAAATCATAAGGATTATACACAAAATAAAGGAAAAATAAAAAAGGAGCCAAGGCCAATACGGCCAATACCAGGAAACAAGTGAATAAAATAATGATACATGTAGACTGTAGTACATTCCGATGTAAGACGGTTGATGCCTTAGTTCAACCTCAAGTTAACCACAAGATCCAGCAGCAAGAACATCATTTATATGAATGTTTGGTTTTATATGCACCTTTGGGCTTTCAAGAAATATGCAGAAACGATTAATGAAAAGTGATAGTTGAGAACAACAAAAAATATTGCATTTTTACTTTCACTCAATAAAAAGAAACAAATAAAAAAAATTAGTCCATTAGTGAGTAAAGACAGAGATAAATTCATCATATAAAGTAATCAAAGCACCAAAGAATTAAAAATTTTGGGGATGGATCGAAAGAGTCCAGCACAAGTCGTTTAACTCCAAAAATGGATGTCGTTTCTCATAGAACTCCAGTAAGCTCTCCAACCAGAACATTACCATAATTATAATTGGTTTAATTTGTCGTTAATATGTTTTGATTTTAAATTTAGAAGAACCAAACTGTGTCATTGCATTTGTTGTAAAATAAGTCAATTTTCAATAACCTGATGATAGAACTTATACAACTTATTATGAATATTAAAGAAAGGAAATATTGGCAATATGAAAATAATGAACGCTTTTGGATCGTAACACTAGATTTGAAGACAAAAATAATTTTCTGTATTTTTTGTATATATCTCAATTGCATACAACCTCTCAATTTATAGTATAAGTGGGATAAGGGAGAAATGAAAGAAATCTCCTGAATAAGAAGATGTGGAAATTACATAAATTACAGTCTACCTAATTACGGAGAAAAAACTAAATATGGGAAAAGTCTAAATATTGTACAAGGATAAATTAAATGTAATCTATAGAATTTTTACATTCCTCCTCAATTTGGATGGTAAATGTTAACCATATCCAACTTGTAAATTAAATCTTCAAAACTTTGTCGAGGTAGACCTTTGGTAAACATGTCTATAATTTGTTCTTTAGTACGAACATATGTCATGTAAATAATTCCGTCTTCAACCTTTTCTTTGATGAAGTGTTTGTCTACTTCAACGTATTTAGTTCGATCATTTTGAACTGGATTAAAGGAAATATTGATGGCTGCTTTGTTATCACAATAGATCTTGATTGGAAGCTTTACTGTGGCTTGTAGTTCTTCTAAGAGTTTCTTTAGCCATAGTCCTTTACATATTCTTTGGGCAACTGCTCTAAATTCTGCTTCCGTACTACTTGCCACTACATTCTGTTTTTTACTTCTCCAAGTTACCTAGTTTTTCCATATGGAAGTGTAGTAACTGGTAGTTGATTTTCTATCGTTTGTGGAGTCTGCCCAATCCGCATCTGTAAATATTTCTACTTTCTTGTTCGTACTCTTCTTGAGAATAGCCTTTTTTCAAATGAGCCTTTAAGATATCTGAGAGTTTTGTATACTGCTTCCCTATTAGTTTCATTTGGTCAGTGCATATGTTGACTTATCATGTTTATTGCAAAAGCAATGTTTGGTCTAGTATGAGATATATAGATCAATTTTTCGACTAATCGTTGATATCTATCTTTCTTAACTGGATTTCCACTCCCTTTTGTTCTCTTTCCTGTATCAATAGGTAGCATGCATGTTTCGATCAGAAGGTCATGGATATATTTTCGTTGTGACATGCTAATACCATTTTTTGATCTTGCTATCTTCATTCCTGAGAAATATCTCATTTGTCTCAAGTCTTTCACTTCAAATTCAGTTGCTAGACTTTCTTGAGTCTTTCCATCTCAATTGTGTTGTCTCCAATTAGAATCATATCATCCACGTATACAATTAGAATGGTCTTCTTCCCATTTTCTGATTGTTTGAAGAATATAGTGTGATGTGATTGTTCTCGCCAATAATCTTACTCTTTCAACGCCCTTGCAAATCTATTGAACCATGTTCTCGGTGACTATTTGAGGTCATATAATGATTTCTTGAGTTTACAGACTCAATTTTCTTCATTCATTTTACAAAATCTTGGTGGTAAAGTCATGAAGACCTCTTCATCTAGTTTCCCATTGAGAAATGTATTTTTAATATCAATTTGTTGAAGATGCAAATCCAAGTTAGTTATCAGAGACAACAGGACTCACATTATATTTAACTTTGTCGATGGTGCAAACGCCTCTGTGTAGTCAATGCTATATGTTTGAGTATATCCTTTTGCAACCAGATGAGCTTTATATTGCTTTATTGATCCATCAGATTTATACTTTACATTAAAGATCCATTTGCAACCTACGGGTTTCTTCCCTCCGGTAGATCCATCATCTCCCATGTATCTTTTTTTCTAAAACTCGCATTTCCTCCATTACTGCTTCCCTCCACTTGGGAACTTTCAAGGCTTCCTGAATATCCCTTGGAATTTCTTAACTATTAAGATTGGATGTAAAAGTACGAAATCATTTAGATAGAGCATTATACGATATAGATTTTGAGATAGGGTGGAGAGTACATGACCGAATTTGTTCCCTGTGAGCAATAGGTAGGTCTATGTCTGGAGGTTCAGACTCATGAGACTTATGAACATCTGGAGCTATCATCGGTTCCAATTCTCTTGATTCTTTGAATGTGAGATTCTCTTTTGATTTTAGCCTCCTAAAGTAAACTAACATCTCCCTGTCATTTTGTTTTTCTATATCTCCCCCTGAGTTTCAGTTTTCCTCTATACATGGTGGTATGATAGATTCAGTGATTTTGGTAGGCTCTACGGATATATCAAAGTCCAAGAACCAATCTTCATTCAGATTCTTCCCCTGAAGGGAGGATTTTTGGAAGTAAGGTGTCTTCTCAAAGAATATAACATCAAGACTAACAAATGTTTTCTCGGTTATCAGATCACAATGTTTATAGTCCTTTTGAGTGGGTGCGTATCCAATGAGGACGCACTTAATTTCATGAGGATCAAGTTTGCTTCGATGATGGGAATGAATGTGAACAAACTCAGTACAAACAAACACTTTGAGGGGTATGTTCAAGTTCGAGAATTAGGGAAAAATTATGAAGTCTTTGAATAGGTGATTCGAAGGAAAGAGTATGGTTAGGCATTCAATTGATTAGATCGGTTGATGTTAAGATAGCATCTCCCTAGAACATTTTTGGCATATTTGTTGTGAACAATAAGGTACAGGTAACGTCAAGAAGGTATTTGTTTTTTCGTTCAACAATCCCATTTTATTGTGGGTTGTTAGCACATGAACTTTGATGGATTATTCCATGCATTTGTAGATAGTATAGCAGAATGGTATTGAAATATTTAGTACCATTATCCGTTCGTAAGATTTGAATTTGTGTTTGGATCATCTAATGAAAGTTGATGAATATCAAACGGACGTCAATTTTTTTTGTAGGTAAACCCAACAAATTCGAGTATGACCATCTATAAACATAACAAACCATTTAGTATGAGTCTGATTAGGAACTCGTGAAGGGCCCCATAGATCTCCGTGAATCATAGTAAATGGTTTGTATATGGACTTAGGTAAAGTAGTGTGTTGATGTTTTGCAAGTTTACAAATTTCACATTAAAAGTTAACATATGTATTTTTCGAAAATATAGAAGGAAATATACATTCTTAAGTATTGGAAGTTGGGATGACCTATTCTATAATGCCACAATAGAATATCTCTATCCCTAGCGACAAACATAAAATCAAAAATTGCAATTTGACATTGTCTACTCACGTTGGCCTCATCAAACTAGTAAAGCCCCTTACATTATTTAGTACTGTCAATCGTCGTCCCCAACAATAGGTCCTGAAATACACAATAAGATTGATAAAATTTAGCGGAGCAATTGGACTCTTTAATTAATTGACTGACAGATAATAGATTACAAGACAAGTTTGGGACATATTTTAGAGTTATAAACCTAGATATACGAATACTTCCTTTTCCCTGCAACGAATGAGAGAGATCCGTCTACAATCTTAACTTTGATGTTATCGGTACAAGGTGCGTATGAGGAAAATAGGTGATAAGAGTCCGTCATGTGATCGGAAGCACCCGAGTAAATAATCCAGGGAGTTTTATATTTTGTCGAGATATTTAAGGCTTTCAAAAAACTATCTTTGTGGGCTAATGAGCTCAAATAAATGTGTGTGGAAGGATGACATGGAGTTTGAAGGCTTGAAAAAATCTAATAAAGTTGTTCTAATTGCTCACTTTGAATGCTCCACTTTTTGTATTTTTGGAGTTCCCTATTTGATCAGTCGAAATTTGGTAGCCACGGTTTTTAACATTTTGTCTTGGTTTCCAATCCCTGGACTTTCCATGTATGCCCAACACATATCTTCTTTGTGTCCCGGTTTATGACAATGTTCACACCATAGTAATTCCTTTTGTAGTTTTTGGCCCGACCCATGTATTGCTCCTTTTGATGAATTTGTAAACCCAAGCCCAAATCCAACGAGCCCAAGTTTAGAAAAACCAACGGCTCCAAAATTGTCCAATCCAGTAGAAGGCCAAAAATTATTAAATTCAACTCCAGTCGACAGGAGTGCAGGCATCTCCAAGTTGTCGACTTTCCCCGTCTTCATCATCCCTTCTGACCTCTGTGAACACTTCGTGTCTAGAGGGCAGTGGACGGAGACCCAAAATTCTTCCCCTCACTCGTCAAGTTCCATATTGAGGCCGACAAGGAACTTATACACGTTCATTTTCAAGCTTTTTCTTGTACTTGACACTATCTCCGAGGCATTCCCAATCTTCTTCGCCATTGAGATCGAGCTCCTGCCACAGAGTGAGGTCATTTCCAAGTAATAATCGGTAATGCCCCTCTCCCCCTATTTAGTTTGCCATGGCTGTGTTTTAATTTCAAAGATTTGAAAAGATTTTTTTGAGTTTGAGTACATTTCCTTGGCAACTTCCCATACATCTTTAGCGGTTAGCAAGAAGAGGTACATTTTTCTATTGACGGCTTCATCGAATTCAGCAGCCACTCCATGACCATTGAGTTCTCGGGTTTCCATTTTTGCATAAGAGCGGCATTAGCTGGCTTCTTAGTTTCTTCGGTCAGGTAACCGAGCTTTCATTTGTCGCCGATTACCAGTTTAATGGATTGAGCCCATTCTCTAAGTTTCTTCCATTCAACTTCTCCACCATGAGTTGAAACGAAGCATTCTCTCCTCTAGTCGAGCCCATTGCAGAATTGACTTCTGCTTCACTGTGAGAGGATTCAGAAGACACTGAGCTTTTACGGTTGACGGGGACTTCCGTCATTACGTCCAAAGCTCTGATACCATGAAAAATAGAAAAAGAATTCCAACTTTCCTAAAAAATTTTGTGCTATCAAACATGCCCTTAATATATCCTTGTACCATATGTAGACTTTTTTCATATTTAGTTTTTTCTACAATTAGTTAGACTATAATTTCAATAATTTCCACATTTCTTTATTTAGGAGATTTCTTTCCTTTCTCCCTTATCCCCACTTGCACTATAAATTGGGAAATTGTATAAAATTTAGATATATATATATATATATATATATATATATTTCTTTATTTAGGAGATTTCTTTCCTTTCTCCCTTATCCCCACTTGCACTATAGTCTAACTAATTGTAGAAAAAACTAAATATGAAAAAAGTCTACATATGGTACAAGGATATATTAAGGGCATGTTTGATAGCACAAAATTTTTTAGGAAAGTTGGAATTCGTTTTCTATTTTTCACCTTTTAGGCTATTTGGTAGGCTAAATTTTCCATGGAATTCATTTTTCACCATTACCTCATTTTCCACCCAATTCTTGGTTTTCAAGGAATATCTATTGGTTTTCCAGGCTATTTTTTTTTTTTTTAGCAATTGGAACGAATTCTATTCCTAATTGTAACAAATTATATCCATTTAATTGATAATTTTCATAAAAAATAAAACCAAATGAATACCAAAAGATCCAAAATTCAATATTTTTCATGTGAAAATTTTTACCAATCAAATACAATTAATTGACAATTTACAGTAAAACAAGTTCTAGACAATTCAATTTCTTGAAATTCATTTTCTTTACACCCAAATTCCATTTTTTCAATCATACGGACCCTAAATGTAATCTATAGGATTTCTGCAAGATTCTCTTTGTAGCAGATCATGATGCGAACAGTGCTTGTCCAATTGGATCTAGATGATACTTTGTTGGGGCTTAATAGAATGCTCCCAACATTGACATTGGAGAAGAAACAACGTAAGGATTGGAATGTCCTATCACAGGTACATCTTCATCTTTCAAATCAAATTCTTCAGGACATGGAAAATGAGAAAATTATTGCTGCATTATGGTTCAAATTAAAGCATTTATGTATGACTCAGAGTCTAATAAAAAAATTGTATCTAAAAGCAGCACTTATATTCTCATCGCATGGCAGAAGGTAGATCTTTGGAAGATCAACTATTTACATTCAAGAAAATCGTCCATGATTTGGAGATCATGGATGTCAAGTATGATAAAAAGGATTTAAGGTTGATTTTGCTATGTTCGTTGCCCGCTTCATACATAACATTCAGGAACACCATCTTATATAGTAGAGATACTCTCACCATTGACAAGGTTTATGACGCGCTTTATTTTATAGGAAAAAATGAAGTAGCTGGTCGTCAGATCAAAGGCCTAGGCAGATGGTCTTGTTGTTTTTGAAAAGGATTAGGGTGGTCATGGAAGGGACAGATCAAAGGCCATGTTCTGTTTGGAATTCATAGACTTGATTATTGAATAATCTATCTCCCTGCTCTTTCACTTTGTTCTCAAGTCAAATAAATTGCTTTCTATGAATATCGTTTGCGGACTTCCTAAGTTAGATACCCTTAATAAAATTGGCATTTTAAGATGCAACCCAATTTTCAAATAATCAAATACTCAAAAGGCTATCTATAATCTACTTTCTTTAATCTCCCGCACCAAATTCAACCAATTTTCTCCCTAATTTTATCTCAATATGCCAAAAAAAAAGAAAAACAAAACCACGGAAAGTCGTTTAAATTTGAAGCACAGTTATTATCCCCGGCCAAAATCGATAATATTACAAACAAAATCCAAGGAATACAAAAATCCACAAACAAAAGAAAGCGGGATATGCAACTGAATTATAGCATAAATGGAAAACTGATATTTTATCGCTCGTATAGACCATGTGAGAACTCGACTTGGCAACATCATATCTCTCATCATTTACCTACGCTCACAGGGACGTAATTTATTTCTCCTCTCTCCATCGAGGTTGAGCAGGATAAAAATAGAGACGTGAATTTCGTCACACTTGACTATAGATTAGGATCTAGGTATAATTTTCAACTCAAATTTCAACCAAGACAAATCACATTACATAAGTTTGAACAAGTTTTATACTTTCTATCCATTATTATTATTCAATTTTGACTATGAACGTGGCACAATATTTCATCTCAATGAATGGTCTTCTCTGGTTCCAACTTTGAAAAAATCTCAATTCTGAGAAAAACCCAAGTTAGTTCATGGGCCAGTCTAACCCAATAAGGAGGACAAAATCAATAGAACTTTGTCAAGTTCACTTTTTGTTTATTTTTCGTGATTCATATAGTCAAAATGACTAAACTTTATTAATATTCTTAAATCNGGTATAATTTTCAACTCAAATTTCAACCAAGACAAATCACATTACATAAGTTTGAACAAGTTTTATACTTTCTATCCATTATTATTATTCAATTTTGACTATGAACGTGGCACAATATTTCATCTCAATGAATGGTCTTCTCTGGTTCCAACTTTGAAAAAATCTCAATTCTGAGAAAAACCCAAGTTAGTTCATGGGCCAGTCTAACCCAATAAGGAGGACAAAATCAATAGAACTTTGTCAAGTTCACTTTTTGTTTATTTTTCGTGATTCATATAGTCAAAATGACTAAACTTTATTAATATTCTTAAATCATGCTTAATCATAGTTTAAGATCACAAATTATCCCAAATAAACAATTTCACCAATATACTTACGGCCGACCACGTGAGAGGTCGATTGGCTCTTTTCCTTTACCCACCATCGAATAGGATAGAAATAGATATATAAAACTTTGTCAAACTTTATTCTGGATTAAGATCCAACTTGATATGAAGAATTTTCAATCGGTTCTAACCAACCACAAATCACATGGTATTAAGTTTGATCAAGTTTTACATGTTCGCCAACACTTTCAATCTAGTATGGTCAAATTCGAGCAAATTTGACTATTATTGAGCTGAAATTCATAAACAATACTCCATCTCAATCGGACGGTCTTGTTTGGTTCAACTAGGAAAAATATCATACATATGAACAAGTTAAAAATATTCTAAACTCATTTTTAGTCCTTATAATGATCAAATATTATATACATTTACATCTATTAAGCTGTCAAACTATATAGTTACCTTAGAAGTATATAAAATGAAAAATGATGATTGCTCAATTGCGATGTAGATACTAAATATAGCTTATCTTGTACTCTCAAAATTAGCTCACATTTCTCAACAACGATCAATAGCACTTCTACCTGACCAGGGCCGAGCTACCATGTCCAAATTTTCAAACAAACAACTTTATTCATATCTAATGCCTCAACTCGAGTGGAGGTTGAGTTATATTGTGCTCAATATTCTCGAGGCGAACAATTTTGCTCGATCTTCATCCAACTAGTTTATTCATGAAAATAAAATGTAGGTTTATCTATCAACTTTTAAGCATTCAACATATCCAAAAGATAATTCGCCAACTATAGGCTTACAAAATATATATTAAAACATTGAAATTTTATTTCAAAGCACGATTAATGTTCATTCATAAATTCCAAACTTAAAGTTTGGAGTTTTGTCTCCCCATTGTTGTATCAAACACCTTGAGGACAAATCTTGTTCTTGGAATATACAATTTGTTCTCTAAAATTGAACCAAGTGTAGCAATCAACTTTCTTTTCACTTCAGTGTTGATGCCACCCATGGATATAATTTCTGCTAATGCTGCTGGTTCCTTACTCCCTCCAAATGTTAAGGTTACAGATCCTTTCAACAGAATCATCACAAACTGCGAAAATAAAATGAACATTAGTCAAAAAGAAAGGTCGAACCTTATAAACAAATGCTCTAATTTTTTCTAGCGTAGGTGGGCTCTTTGGGGATCTGTTCGTTTTCAAGGAGATGTTATCGTCTGCTTGCTTCAAGCACTCGAGTTAGAACCCCGGCTTGGGCACTCTGATCTTAGTTGCGTAAAAAACAGTGCAGAATTGAAAATAGAAGCACTCGAGTTAGAATCCCGGCTTGGATTCCTAACTCAAGTACCAGAGTGTATGTCACAAACAATCCCGCACGGCCGACACGGGCGTTCTATATTCCTCGATTTTATAGAAGAAGTTGAAGGAACAAGACTAACTATGAGCTGGATTGGTGGGAAGTGTCAAATTCCCTTAAACAGTGTGGTAGGCTATTCTTGACTGATTGCAGCCCACATTTCTTTAGTGTTTATTGAAAAATTTAGATTAAAACTTGCTTTAACAATTTGAAGCATTATCTTTCATTTTTTTTAAATAAAAACTATCAGCTTCAAAAAAGAGCATTGCTTATATGATGTGGTTCTCCTACCAAACATCCCTAAAAAATAGAAGAAAATTATTAAACTGCCAAATTTCAAGAGATATCCCTACATGTTATTATATTAATTCTCGAGTAAGTAATTTAACGACCATTCATCAAAAAGATTAAGCCTCTGTTTTGTTCAGCTAAAAATTAATTAAAAATCTAAGTTAAAATCAACAATTAGTTTTAATTACACATTTCATGGATCTTCAACTTTTTAACCATATGTTCTATCAATTTTTATCAAAATCAAATTTAAAAGGTTTAGGAAACCAAAGTAATTCTGATGCATTTTGTGGTGGTGTAAAAACCACCCCAACAAAACAAAATTTTTATAATGAAAGTCCATGTGTTATATGAATAATTATGCTTCGACTTGAGAGATTATTGTTACATCTCGCCGCCGAAGCTCCAGTCAAGAGACCGTGTCATAATCCACGTGAAGATGTAAGTCAAATCTGGCCAAGTCTACAAAGACTCAATTGGTCAAAGTAAAGAAGTCAAAGAAAAACAGATATTCCGAAACTCCTCATGCCACCCGAAGTCCTTAAGGAAGAAGCTGGCATCCTTTTCATCCGTAGCACTATATAAGTGGCTGAACCTTTGAAGCCGAATCACTACATAAAAAGCCAAAGAAGGAGCTGAAGCTCTCTGTCCCGCAACTCTTCACATTGAAAGACGTTCAAAACAAAGCTCCTTTTGACTGAAGTTTTTGCTGTCTTTTAGAGGATTTGCGGGTAATCTTTGGGAGTGATTGATGTAACGTTTGTAATAATGAATGCCAGGATTGTCAGCCTAATATATATGGTGGTTGACTCGTTATCAGTATATTAAATACATAGCAGACAGAATGTTGTGAGACTTCAGCCTAGAAGATGAGGCCACGTGGTTCTAATCCAATGGCTACCACATCAGCCAGAATTCTATATATAGATCTACATTGGTTAAGTTGTTTATGATTGTTTGTTTATATGCGATCATCATTGATCATATTGTCGGTTCTTGAACATTTTTATTTTGCATTAAAAAGCATCTCTCACGTCCATAAATGCCTTCCTTTTCCGTCTAAATCTCCGATTAAAACATGTTGGAATTTATTTGCGTGGACGCGAGTAAGTCCAACATCTGTTGCCCACGTAATCATTACAAAAAATGGAGTCAACAAATTGGTGTCATCTGTGGGAAACCATACATTCAACCACG
Source organism: Fraxinus anomala (assembly GCA_903798345.1). Classification (NCBI taxonomy): domain Eukaryota; kingdom Viridiplantae; phylum Streptophyta; class Magnoliopsida; order Lamiales; family Oleaceae; genus Fraxinus; species Fraxinus anomala. The sequence goes on along the minus strand of CAIGRN010086260.1, from coordinate 3,284 downwards.
AAACACCCGTGAAAAAAGCCATAAGAAGAAATATTGTGAGGTGATTCCATTGTCTTTTTTTGTTAAAGGTTTATTCTTGAAGAAAGAATCGGCGAAAAGTCCAAGGGAAATCGCTTGCTGATATTCAGTCTATTCCTTGACAAAAGGAATATTATCTGTTTAGAAAAAACTAATCTATTTTCGGAGAAACATGAGCTCCAACAAGGAAGAGCCTACGCCTGAAGAGCTAGGGAACACTCTGAAGAAGGGGAACCCTCGTATGTCGCTTCGACAGCCCGCCCCCAACCTCATCATCAACATCGGCAAGACGAATCCAGGATAGCTTCCGACTCACCAAAGAAGTTGCCTTTATGTCAGCCAACAAGAGGGATATCATCTAGCAAAACATTATCATGCAAGAGCTACTGAGGAATATGCAAAATTAAGGAGGACACCGAATGCCCCTGCATGCAGCTCAAGGGAATACTCACATCCCTGAGCCTCCCCTAATCCCACAAGGAAACTATTATCACGAAGAGGAAGTTCAAAGCCGATCCACCAACAATATGCCTAGTAAAAAGCCCCTCAAGAGAGGGAAGTAAGTGTTGACACTTCCATCAACTATGCCACTAACCAGTTTAATGAGGTCCCTTCCAAAAATTCGGAGCTTAACTCAGTGTTAAAGGATTGAGAATGAACCTCAATCTATGTCACCACTTCAGAATAAGAGAACCTTTGAGAATACTTAGCGAAACGCTGGTACCCTTCCGTTAGGTGGAAGATGGCTATATAATGCTTCACAATCTCGTTGCCAGCAGACTGAGCTTCACCTCGACACGCCTCCACTTTTTCGATCAAGCCACCAATTCTAGAATTTAGCCCATCCATTTGATGCTTCAGCAAGGCACACTCTTTATTTGACGCCTTCAAGGCCTTGGCAGCAATTTCCTGATGCGCATTTGAAGTCTCCACTCGCTTAGTCTGGGAAGTCACTTCACTCTGCAACTAGTGGACTTCTTTCTTCAAATTCTTAATCTCCGGTTAAAACTTGTTGAAATTTGTTTGTATGGACGAGAGTGGACTCAACATCTATTGCCCACGTGACCATTAAAAAAAAGAGGTCAACACATTTTATTTTCAATTTAACAAAAATATGCATAAACTTTCTTGCGATATATGAACGTGCATACTAAAGTAGATGCTGATCCTTTCGAGTTTCATTATCGGGCGACCTTAGCAGATATACTCACCCCTAACACCAAGGTGTAAGTGTGGTATGTGTCACCTATTCTTTAGCAGCTCTATCAACAATAGATAGTTTATGCTCTTAAATTTATGGAGTATTGTGGAAGGTTCTTATTAATATTTGCGATTTCATCTTAAAATATTAACATTATTAATAATAGTTCAATGTTTATATCTTCATTCCATGTAGGATTTTATCCCTTAACATGTCCCCGTAAGATGGTATCTCATTTGAGTAGATCAATCTTAAAATTTTCATGCTCATTTTTTTTAGTCTTAATTGGATCGAATCGCTCGTTGGAATTTAATGAACTATGATATCATATTAAGATTTAGGGTTCTATTTTATAAAGTCAACCTTGTTAATAGTAGCTTAAACATTTATAAATTGGTCTATGTTTCATCTTTATTCGATATTAAATTTTATCTCCTAACAAATCAAACAATGACTAATTCATTAGAGAGACAAGATATTAAGTTGATACAAGAATTTCACTTAAATAGGAAGTTGTGAGAATTGAACTCACGGCTTCTATTTTCTAACACAATTTCATTTAAAAGTTAAAACCTCTTGTACCCTAGCCTGTTAAGGTACATTCCGCGATTTACCTTCTCCACGATACTCTAGGAACGGGACAGTGGAGGGCCCTCAAGGTTGAGGGCTCAACCCCTTTTAAAACCATGTGATCTTACAATGGTTCAAACTGATTGGACTACTCAATCAGGTTTTTTGTAGCCAATAGAGTAGCTGATAAAGTAGGACAACCATTTGATAGATTTCCTTAAATTAGAACTATTCAACCAAATTATTGCACTAGTCGTTATCTTATTGTCCTCCCATTTAGCTAATATATGGTGTCAATGCAAAATTTCAGCTAAGTGGGGTGCCAATGGCCCCCTCTTATTGAATGGAGCACTGATTTAAGTTACTTAGGTACATTGAAATAACAAAACTTTTAAATTTAATATACATAAAAAATGTTTCCATCATTTTGTCTGAGAAAAGAAACTTGTGGACACTGGAGCCCTTGCAAATAAGCATAGAATTATATAGAGGAATATACACTCTGAACTATTCCGTCTAAAAGCATGCAGGTACGATACATTCATTGTCTAATGTATGTTGACACGTACACAATTCTTATTAAGGGGGGTCGGAAAACTCTAACCTCTAACTCGTGGTGATGGATCGAATGGATAGGAAAATTTTATTTTTCTACCTTGTTTTTAAGAAAGGACTGGTAATGGAAAAAGAAAGAACCTTTGATGATTGGGTGATTTAAAATGTTGGTTAAATAGGATGAATAATGAATCAATCCCTTTATTATTCCTCCCACTTTCCCTTCTTACAGCGATTCCCTATCTTAAAAGCTTCGAGTTTTAGCAAAACCAGCTCTCTGGGTTCTAGAAAAATACTCAAACGACAGTAATATAATTTCAGAATATGAGTTTAATCAAGAAAAAACTCCTTCCACATCCCACAAATAAACCGCCAATGCTTAATATCTTAAAAGCTTTGACTTTTCAACAAACTGCTTGAGTTTTAGCAAAAACAGCTCTTCAGGTTCGAGCAGTATTCTTAAACCACAGTATATAAACTCGTATTACAAGTATAATCCAGATAAATTTTCATTACCAGCACCATTACATGGCCTAACACATATTTATTACAACATTAACCCAACAGTAGACACTGAAAAAAGAGAGAATTGAGAGAGAGCTTACTTTTTCGGGTTTTCCGATGATTTGAGAAACAGCCTCTGTGAGTTCAGACAAGATTGAATCTGTGTTAATTCCTTCCAGGTTAACGTTGGTTGAGATATCAAGACACGGCATTTTTCCTTCTTTTTTCTTGATTCCTCCAGTCTGTATGGCCTCGTGCTGGAAAAAAATTTGTGACCAGTTCTTTTTCGCCCCAATCACCTTCTTATAATTGCTTATTTATAGACAAATTTGCTTATTTTTATGGACAAATTTTGTCACAATCAAGAATGATGGCTGTCTCACCTTTTTTACCAGGTTTCTTATAAGAATTTTTGGATACTTTTTACCATCTTTTC
>CAIGRN010086255.1:0-11162 GCA_903798345.1 Fraxinus anomala | reverse complement strand
GTGTGACAACATGGTAGATCAAAATGTGACTTAATATCAACAAAAGTGTCACACTAAGATCATCAATAACAAATAAATAAATACACCATTTATTTATTATAAATTATTATTTTATTATAGCAAAATATACTATATGGGCACACAACCCAACAACACTATCTTAAGTTCGTTAAGTGAGCCCATGCCATTGTCACCGAACATTTCTAAGTTGAAAGATCATCAGGTCATGTGCAAATCCAGCCCATCACTAGCAAATATTTGTAATGCAAAATCATAAGATCCACATTGAAATGCATGCGATGAGCATACGAGGCTTGCCAATACAAAGAGCAAATATACTCTTATTTATTTCCACATGTTATTTCACATTAGCAAAAACTGTTCTTAAAAACTAGTGTAAATAGGAATGATAAACCTGTTAAAGATGACTTTACAATCAACAAATTAAGAGCATGTGGCTTGATGAATAAAATGTGACAATATACAGAATTAAATTAAAGTCCACAAGTCAACGTCTACAACATGTCATTAAAAGAAAAGACTTAATTACTCTCATGGCCTCATCAAAAATCTCTAATATATAAATAGGCATAGTTGGAAACAAAGAAGGATATTAAAAATTGAATTTACTCTAACTTCCAAAAACCATTTTCTCCTAGCTATTTCTCTTAAAGATATGCAGTGGGCTTAAGAAGCGAAGAAACCTAGTCAGATGAGAGGAATTTGTTAATCTTAAGTTCGAATTAACGTACTGGTTTTGTATGTGGAAAGCCAGAACAAAGATAACCATCATATTTGTTATTTTCGAATAAAAGCCATCACCAAAATGCTATCTAAAAATGAACCATTCAAAGTTAAATCAGCTTGAGGTAGAAACATTGGAGGCTAGAAGTTAGGCTAGAACTAAACCCCTAGATAGAATCACGATAATAGTGATGTAACTCCGAAGAGGCATATGGAGAAATCTTTGAAAAATCACTTGTAGGAGGTTCTCTGACGAAGCGCCCTCGCCAACGTAGAAAAAGTTCCATCTCATGTAATATACAAGAAATGCCCAGTTGCAAACTAGGAGTATTAACGATTGGAAATGTGTCTTTACAAGCAATGGTGACAAATACTTCAAATCGTAATTTGAGTTTCAACTTTTGCAACACATCGAGTAGCTTGCCTCACGAGCGTGTCCACGAGCACTAGGGTCATAAGGTCTCCAAGCATTTTCGACAAGTTAGTAAACTCACATGGGAAAAGATACCGGTGTGAATTTCCTTCTACGAAAGAAATGCAAAAAACTTGCCTAAAGCTTCCTACTCTGTCCGCAATAGGAAAGTTGATGGGGAATGACCTACAAAGTCCTACAAGTTGGATGTCAACGATGAGAGTCTAATATTTTTAAAGGAGATTATGGAAATTTCCATTCCCTAGTAATTTTGACCAGCTAAAGATAAAGATGTATAACTTGTAGGTTAACCCAATGTACCGTTTGAATCAATACATGACCCAAATAAAGCTGAGGAAGAAAAGCCCAGCTTTGAAATAACAAGCGTGCCCTTGATTGGTTTTAAGAGATGATACAATAAGCTTTCAACTGGATCCATCAGGACTTGACCTTGATTGAACCAAGTCTTCCTTTGCAGAGCACTTGGCCTCCTTTTTTGGAACAAAGAAGGACATAGTTAACTGACATGACCCTAGTGGACCTAAATGTGACATGCACCGATGATAGATACTGACTAGATGCTAGATCCACCACTAAAGCTGACTATGAATTACTACTAAATATGTGCCAAAATCAAATGCTTATGAAAAATATAATTCAATGGGCCCAAAACAATTACTTCGTACTTTATCAAATGTATCATATCACTCAATATGTCCTGTGGCTACACTTTGAAATCATCAAGCTTCCCCAACTATAAAGAACTAATTCCTACCTATAGGACAATCATTGGAAAATATATGAGTTGATAGTTCAGGGAGTGAAAATTTTGAAAAATAGTTATACTTTATTGTTTATACATATTTATCGGAAATTTAGTTCATATTATTTAATAGTTCACAATATAACATCTGATATTAATAATCAAGTCAGGAATCTGGAAAATATCATCTCGTAGTCGTGATAAAATCATCAATGTAAACTTGAAATATTTACATTTCAAACTTTAATTTTTACTGGCCCTTGACAAATCTACTAGGCACCGGAGAGAGTTCTGCACATTATCAACATCAGTAATCAATAATCAACTGGACACAATCGAATGGACCATCCTTCTGTGATCATTAGAGGTACATCCCCTAACTGCCTCCATGATCACCCAAAAAGTATCTTACTCGAGATGCCAGTAATCACAATATCATAGTCGAATGGACTATCATCCTGTAACTACCAGAGGTATCTCCATTGATCACCAAAGGCATATCCCATATGTACTGTTATCATCACTAGAGAAGTCTCACTTGCGGCCAACACAATAGTATCCCTCACATACCTTGATGCCTTAGTAGTAGTCAATAAAATATATGTCTCAAATTCTAATTCACAAATAATTTATATAATTTTTTTTTGAAATTTCACATGTATCATAATGAAAGAATATTTCTACAATAATCATGTCATCGACCTATCCTGTACATCTGCCTAATTGTCTCCCCATGAGGTCATACTCTCTACATAAAGTCAATAGCTCAGTCAAGAGCCTACTGATATCTTGCCCTATACCCAACAACCTGACATTCTAGCATGCTCCCTGGCCTAAGAAACTATCATCATCTATTCTATATGTTGCAATGCCGTATTGGTCTATGTTAGACCTGTAAACAACTACATTATAACTTGCAAATCATGTGCTGGCTCTGGTTGTGAAGGAGGTAGAATGTGATCATCTACCTCATCGTCCTCTTGGTCCATTGCTGCATGCGTCGCTATCTCTGTTGTCTGATGGACTGCCATATCTTGGCAGCCAAAGACGTATTAATCAAGATTGAATATCTTGTAGGTAACTCCCCTGGTAGGAGTCTGATAATCGACTCACGACATATGCCAATAATGAGACTAGGAATTATCGACTATATGGGAGTGTTAATGTGTGTATATTCTGTGTGTTATATGAAAATCATGCCAAAATTCAAAGAAAAATGCCGTTGGGACAATTTATCGAATACTGTACATGCATAAGGTTTGAAAGGGAGGTAGAATTTTCAATTTATTTCATGTTACAAAATTCACAAATTCATCATATACCTATGCACACCCTCCAACAACACTTGATAATATCCAACAATTAGCAAGAATAAAAGAAAAATACGTAGAATTCAAAATATTCAAGTTTAGCCTTTATAACTTTGATTTCTTGAAATTTTGTGGAAGGTAGTGTGAAATAGTTGATGAATGATGTTGGAACATGCTTAATCCTTAATTCCCATTCAAAGATTGGAAGAAATTTGCAGAGAATTTTCAAAAATTTGAGAAGAAATCGAGAGGGATGCCGATTTTTAGGATATATGTGTGTATAATTGTGATTTAGGGGTGTGTTCGCTCAGTCACGCCACACAGCTATGGAAGCTAAGCCATTGTTTTGTTTTTCATGACCTCGGATGCGCGAGGCCATTAGTTGGCGTGTGCGCACCAACTAATTCTTTTTTTTAACCTCTCGACTTCCCTAACCTCAACTTTCTTGCAAAACATGTTCAAAAGGGATCAAAGGTGATAGGGAAGCTAAAAATCTTTTCTAATCTATAATTCACAAAAAATCACATTTTTACTCTATTGAACCCCCAAACTTAATGGAAACAATACATAATAAAGTAACCGAATGAATGGAAGAAGATGCCTAAACTAATTTAAACACACGAAAACAAGAAAAATCCTAAGCTAATTCACAAAAACTAAATAAATAAAAGGAAAGAATATTCGGGTGTCTCCCAACAAGCACTTGCTTATAGTCTTCATCTCGACTTTACCATTTAGGTTACTTTGGATCCTCAAGTGGCACAATTGTCTTCTTATTGGAGTAATCACCTCCCTGATAAGCTTTGAACCTTTGCCCATTTATTTTGAACCTTCGTTGATGATCTTGAGACACAACCTCAACTCTTCCATATAGATGGACAGCTACAATAGTAAATGGACCCGACCACCTCGATCTTAGCTTGCCTAAAAAAAACTTGAGTCAAGAATTGAATATGAGCACTTGTTGACCAACCTTAAACTCGTTTTCTGTAATGTGCCTATCATGCCATTTTTAGTTTTCTCCTTGTACAACTTTGCATTCTCATAAGCCCCGAATCTAAATTCATCAAGCTTGTTCGATTAAAGGATTCTCTTTTTCCTGACCGCCTTCATATCAAAATTTAGCATATAAGTTGCACAATATGCCTTGTGCTCAAATTCAACTAGTAAGTGACATGCTCTTTGGAATTCCAATCGATAAGGAGACATTCCGATAGGAGTTTTGAATGAAGTGTGGTAGGTCTAAAGTGCATCATCTAACGTTTTTGACCAATCTGTGCATGATACATTAACTATAGCTTATAGGATTTTCTTTAAATCCCCGTTGGAGATCTCAACTTGCCTACTAGTCTGTGGATGATAAGGCATTGCAACCTGATTTTTGACCCTATATTTCGCCAATAAAGCTGAGAATAAGTGGTTACAAAACTGTCTCCCGCCATCACTAATAATAGCCCGCGGAGTACCAAACTTAGAAAAAATATTCTTTTTGAGGAATTGAGTTACAAACCGCCCATCATTTGTAGGTAATGCTACAGCCTCAACCCATTTAACACACAATCCAGAGCCACCAAGATATATTGTAGACCATATGAAGAAGAGAATGGTCCCATGAAGTCAATACCCCAAACATTGAAAATCTTCAATTCCAAAATGCTATTTAAAGGCATTTCATTCTTTCTAGAAAATTTTCCCATCCTCTGGCATTTATCACACTTCTTTACTAATTCATAAGCATCCTTAAATAGAGTTGGCCAATAAAAACATGATTGTAGGACCTTAGCTGCTATTTTGGTTGCTGGGAAATGACCTCCTTATAGAGAGGAGTGACAATCCTCCAATAAATGTTTTTATTCTTCTTCGAGCACACAAAAGCAAATGATTTTATCAGTACCTGTCTATAGAGATATAGATCAACCCAAAAATAGTGTTTGAGATCACTCTGTTGACTAGAATACTCTAGGGGAATAACTAAACTGGCCAAATAATTTACATAATTTGCATACCAAGGCGCTAATTTGATCTAAAAAAGTGTCTAATTTGGAAATACCTCTATAATTTCATCTATATGATCTTCTTCTTGTTCATCCAAATGAGATAAATGGTCTACTACTAAATTTTCACTTCTCTTTTTATCCCTGATTTCCAAGTCAAATTTCTACAGTAGAAGCACTCATCTGATGAATCTTGGCTTTGCATCCTTCTTACTAAGCAAATACTTAGCCGTTGAATGATCTGTATACACAATCACCTTTGATCCAATCAAGTAAGTTCTGAATTTATCAAAGGCGAATACTACTGTAAAAGGCTCATTTTATGTAGTCGCGTATTTCAATTGAGCTTCAATATGAGTTTTGCCGATGTAGTAATTGCCATGCAAAACTTTATTCTTGTGTTGACCCAAAACTATTCCAATTGTGTAATTTCTCACATCACACATCAATTCAAATAGCAAATTCTAATCAGGTGCAACTAATATAGGGGTTGTAACCTACTTTTCTTTCAAGGTGTTGAAGCAACCAGACACGCTTCTAAAAAGTTATAAGCAAGTTTTTTTTTCCAATAAAGCGCAGAGAGGCATGGTTATTTTTGAGAAATCCTTGATGAACTCGTTGGTAGGATTGGAATCTGTATTGCTTGGTAAGGTCTATTGCATTCTACCTGCTAATGCATCTACCATCTGACCCATCTGCATTTCCAAATTTTAAATTACAGTCTGCTGGTTCTAAATAATAGCCTGTTGGTTTTGAAAATTACTCTCACTTTTAGTAATGAATTAATTTAATAATACCTCAATCGATGGCATTTTATTTTGCTATTCCTGCTTTTTTTATTGGAATCAGGACGATCTTGCTTTTAAATTTCCTTTTTGTCATTGACTTTGATTGCTAGCCTACAAAAAAATTGGATGATTCCTCTAACCCGGATTATGTGTTGGAGTAGGGGTCGTTCGGTTGCCTCCGAAAATTTTGCGCATAACTATCATCTTTGGGCTGGATTACAAACGTAGAGACTAAATGACATCTTTTATAGTATGATCTGCCTTGCAGCCTCCACAAACTTGTTTTGGCTGGTGTACCATGTTGACATTTTAAGTAAGGCTATCTAATTCCTTATCAATGCTTTCATTTAGGCTACTAATGATGTAGCTATGTAAATGTTGTGTATTTCTGTTGTTTTCCTCGATACTTCCCTATCGACTGGCCACATGGATTGATTCTCTACAATTTTTTTCATAGGTCTAAAGCATTGTCCAATGGAAAGTCCAACATGGACCCTATTGCAGAAACATTGGCTATGTTGTGAAATTCAGGTCTTAGACCTGAATAGAATATGAAGATCTTAGAGTCTTTAGTAATGTTAAGATGAGGGACTTCCGGAAGTAGTCTTTGAATCTTTTCCAAGCTTCTGGATAGCTCTCGAGGTCTCTTTACCTAAAAGTATGGACTACATTTCTGATATGATGGACTTGAGAAGGTGGGAAGAATTTCAAAGTGATTTTTTGCACCATGTCATTCCATAAAACTATGCTCCCAATAATTAGTGAATTTAGCCATTCTCGTGTGCTTTTCTTTAAAGTGTGAGGGAATAGTCGTAGTCAAAAGCATAAATAGACATGCCTTCATGATTAATCCTATCACACAGCATCAAGAAGACTTGAATATATTCATGAGGCTTTTTCAGTTGATCTCTCAGAGAACTTGATGTCGTGATGATTCTGAAATAAGTTGATGATGTCAATTTTGATGTGGAAGTTAGCATGTCCAAAGGGTGGATATATGATAGGCGGTTGCATAGAAGCAGGAATGAGATTTACATAATCCCTCACTAACTCTTTTCCATCATTTGCTACTACCTTAAGCTGATCTAGTTGAACTGACTGAGGTAGTGGTAATAGATTCTGAACCTGATTTGGTTTTTAATTTTCATCCATTTTTCTTACTTTAATCTGTTCTCTTGTTTCGTTGTTTAAAACTTCTTTCGATTTTGAGATCTATCAGAAGAAGTTCGATCTCGTCAGAATCTTGCATAAACTATGATTTCTTGAAAAGAGCAAAACAAGTGACTTAGTTCATTCAATAAACAGCCTAAAAGAAGTAAAAACTTTAGATCTAAAAGTAACTAGTAAACTCAAATTAAATAAATTATTCCCCGGCATAGGCGCCAAAAACTTGTTCGAGTGAAACCTGCAAGTATACGGTATTGTTGACAAGTAATACGTGATAAGTAACATGTATCGTCCCAAGGAAATAAAATTCAATCAATGTTTACTATTCAAATTAGATTCAAAGTGTGAAAATGAAACAAATGTGACTTTATAATTATTCTAAATTAATCTACGAAAGCTTGTAAAATTTGTTTTTGTATATATATAGAATGAGTGTATTGGATTACGAATCCACCTACTATTATCTATTTCAATTCTTAATTACATAGCTAGTTTCATTCATGCACCCTTGACAATAGATAAATCTATTATAATTAATTTTCTTTTCCAAGACAAATTAAATCTATTGTAATCAGGACTTGAATATATTCCTAGTCCGATTTCGAATGAATATAACGCATTCAATTTCACAATTATCTTTAACATTGTACATGTAATCAATATTATTCCTAATATCCATTGCACGCATGTTAATCAAGCAGTGTTCTAGACCTATTGCAAGCATCCCGCACTACACCAAGCAACTATATATTTAATCGGTGATCATGCAATCAAATAATAAAATTAAGCATGCAAGATTAATCAAGAATTGCAAGAATTTTACTAAACTACTTGTCTTGAATTAAAAATAAATAATAAATATGTTTCATCCTCATTCAATACATGAAAAGAATTAGCCTAGCATGTAATTATGTAAATCACACAAAAGGATTGGAATAACATCACCCGGAATTGAAAACAATGATGGGAAAGTGAAAAATTAATTTCTTCTTCATTAATCTTCAACCCGGATTTTGAATCTTCAATATCTTGTGTTAGTTGCCTTTGAATCCCATGATAGCTTCCTTCTTATGGTGAACAATATGGTATATTGTGTGGTGTATCGCTCGGGACGACCCTTATTGGTTAAATAGTAGGTTGAATTTGNTTAATTTCTTCTTCATTAATCTTCAACCCGGATTTTGAATCTTCAATATCTTGTGTTAGTTGCCTTTGAATCCCATGATAGCTTCCTTCTTATGGTGAACAATATGGTATATTGTGTGGTGTATCGCTCGGGACGACCCTTATTGGTTAAATAGTAGGTTGAATTTGATTTCCATAAGAGTTACGATCAAAAGAGGAAGTTGGGCCGTTCAAGCCTAGAAATGTCCCGCACGCGCACTGTTGGAAAACTTTTCCTGGTGTTGCATTTTGGTCCCTAAAATTCGTTCTTCAGTCATTTTAGCCCAATTTTTATATATTCTTGGTCATTTATCTTCCAATTCCATCTAATTGCCTCCATCCTTCTCTAATCATCGACATTAGGTCTGAATCAACTATTAGCACTTTGCGATTTAGTCCCCGAAGTTTAAATTAAGTCCATTTTAGCTAATTTTTTCCTCATTTTGCCCAATTTCATCATTTTCCATCAAGTTGCACCCAACAAACAAAATATATATAAAATTAAGCCTCATCTAAAATGAAAATAATTGCTATAGTTTAACGACTGAGATAAGTGTATAAACACTTATCACGATCAAGCAGCAAGTCACAGACCAGGTTATATGTTTAGCTTCAAACTCTAGATTTTGAGTTCGTTTTCATCCCAAACACTTTCCTCTATATATATCTAACCCCATGAAAATCCCGAAGCATGTTGAATTATAACTATTCCATAGAGATCATTGATTTGAAGATCCAAATACTTTTATTGATTTCAAGATTTAACCACCATATTGTTTAATTCATAGATTCATCCAAACTTATATTTGTTGATAGTGCTATAAACCTTCACATTAAACCACATATCAAAATGCACAAGATCATTGATCAAACACCAAAATCTACTTTCACCAACTTTTGAATTTTTGGGAAAAAAAGCTTGGAGTTCTAGCATGGAAGAATGATGTATGTTCTTGAAGGTCCATAGAAGATAAACGATACCAGGGGTCAGGAGCTGGTATAAGGAGCACGCAGTCTAGGAAGGCCAAGGTGATTACAAGAAAAAAAGTTAGAGGGGACTAAGGGATAGTTGGGTCTAGACCATATGGTAAGTCTCATAGTATATAATAGATCGTTGACTGGCAAGATGCCAAGAGTTTTTGATCCTTTGTAAAGGGTTTTCTCTGTAATCATATTAGTGTTATTTACTATTTTTGATTTACAAACTATAATAAAGTTAGGATAAATTGAATGGTTGACCTAATCATCTAAAAACAATAGAAAGGAAACTTGTTGCTTTTAATTACTTTTATTCCTCTGCAAGTGGGACTAAATATTTGGCTAATTAAACTTTTACTCAATACCTCTAAGGGTTGTTGGGTATAAACATTCAGTTATTTTCATAATTGGTATCAAAGCTTAATATCGATCCATGACCCAATTTTGTCGAGATAAGTCAATCACTTTTTATTCTTCCTTATTTTGATTGTAGTAATTATGCATATTAGAAGGTTAGAATGAGAGCCTTTTTTAAAGTCAATGGATTAACGTTTTTAGGTTAGTGTAGAAAAGGGTTGAACTGCACCATCTACATCTGTTGTTGGAGTTGTTACACCAACTAATATTTTTACTTGGACTAAAGATGATTTAACCGAGTGTAATTGAAATAGTAGAGGTGTTTAGGCCACCTTTATGGTTATTTTCCCCAAAGAGTTTAAACGATGTGAGACTTCTAAAGATGCTTGTAACATATTAGAACCACACATGAGGGACCTAAGATCGTGAGAAACTCTAAACCTCATAAATTGACCACTAGGTTTGAAGATATTAGGATGAACAATGATGAATCATTCATTAGGTTTTATGCAAAACTTAATGATATTGTGAACTCTAGTTTCAACCTAGGTCAGCGAATACCCAAGGCTAAGATTGTAAGAAAAATGATGAGATACCTACCTGAAAGATTTAGACCTAAGGTCACAACTATTGAGGAAAACAAAGACCTCGATGCTATAAAGATAGAGGAATTTGTAGGATCTCTTCAAACATATGAGCTTAGCCTATCCAATCTAAGAAAAACAAGTCTTTATCCCTAAACATTGTTAAGAAAGAGGATAGTGATCAGACTAATGATGAAACCTAAAAGGATGACGAGTTTGCTTAATTTGTTAAGAAATTCAAGATTTTTTTCAAAATAATGAGAGACCTTATGATATGATCCAGGAGTCGAGCCCACGACGAGACCCGTTGATTATTGAATGAGGCCCGATGACACGTTCAAGGGCAAAGCCACTGAAAGAGGCGATGGGATTGCTTGTTCAAGCCATGGTGGACACAGTGTCATAGTTAACAAGTCAAGGAACAATTGGATCAACTCGGTTCAAGCAGCAAACGAGTAGCGTGGATGAAAATGTCTATAACTTTCAGCTCGGGTGTCGAATTTTCGCCTATGAGTACAATCCGGAACCGTCATGAAATTCTGCACAAGGTAAAAGAGGAGTTCGAAATAAAGTCATGTGACCACATGGTGAAAAATACCATGTGGCCGCATGGAGGCCTATCGAATGCAAAAATTTGATTTCGAGTTGTTCCATGCAACCGCATAGAAAAATATTATGCGGCCGCATGGCTATTTTGGGGAGCCAAAATTTCATTTTTTTGAAATTACCTTATTTGATTAGGATTCTATTTTATTGATATATTTGTAATCTTAGGAGTCTATTTCCATTTTAACCGCCACAATAAGGGTTCAGTATAAATACTTTACATTATTCATTGTTTGACATTTTTAATATTCAATAGAGAGGCAATTGTTTTTTCAATCTTGTTCTTCTTAGAACT
>CAIGRN010086248.1:0-12727 GCA_903798345.1 Fraxinus anomala | reverse complement strand
TTCTCCAACAAGTCAAAAGGAATAAGAAAATGAGGGTTCTTTATTTGGTTTTGATTGTTTTAGTTAATTTTGCGAAATTATTAAATCGAAACTATTGTATTTTTGCATCTTGATCAATGGATCAGTTCTTCATGTCATATCCGTGTTCTTTCTTACTTATTCCTATGATAGATCTTTATTTGCAAAACTTAAAACTGTTAAATTACTTTAGTCAGACTGTTCGTAAAACTATCTGTTGAAATTTCAGACCGACTAGCGTATTTAGACAGTAATGTGAGACAACTTGTTTAAATTAACTAGGTTTAGGTATAAACAATTTTCATTGCTGATATATCTCCAAATCCTTGTTTTATATCCCCTCTAGTTTGGAACACAATGTTTAGGTGCCTAAGGCTCATCAGCTTTCCAGTGCTCCATATCTGTCATTTCAAGTAGTAAGCACTGTGGTCGACGAAACTGCCCTTTTGTTGTTTCCCACACTGGTCGTGAAAGGCATACCTTTGCAATTTGAGCACTTCAAGATTGGGCAACATATTGATCATTTGTGACTTACTGGGAGAGGAAATTGATAGAATTCATCACCTGTAGGAACTTCTCCTTCTTAGCTTCCTTTATACACATTTCTCATAAAAGATGATGGATTTTGCAGGCTTCGATTTTGCCATTAAACCGGTGGGCATTAAAAAATATAAGACGTCTTCAATTAAATCCTCCAGGTACTCTTTTGCGGCCTCTTCCGAAGTTTTAGTTTTCTCCAACAAGTCAAAAGGAATAAGAAAATGAGGGTTCTTTATTTGGTTTTGATTGTTTTAGTTAATTTTGCGAAATTATTAAATCGAAACTATTGTATTTTTGCATCTTGATCAATGGATTAGTTCTTCATCTCATATCCGTGTTCTTTCTTACTTATTCCTATGATAGATCTTTATTTGCAAAACTTAAAACTGTTAAATTACTTTAATCAGAACCGTTCGTAAAACTATCTGTTGAAATTTCTGACCGACTAGCGTATTTTGACAGTAATGTGAGACAACTTGTTTAAATTAACTAGGTTTAGGTATAAACAATTTTCATTGCTGATATATCTCCAAATCCTTGTTTTATATCCCCTCTAGTTTGGAACGCAATGTTTAGGTGCCCAAGGCTCATCAGCATTCCAGTGCTCCATATCTGTCATTTCAAGTAGTAAGCACTGTGGTCGACGAAACTGCCCTTTTGTTGTTTCCCACACTGGTCGTGAAAGGCAGGCATACCTTTGCAATTTGAGCACTTCAAGATTGGGCAACATATTGATCATTTGTGACTCGCTGGGAGAGGAAATTGATAGAATTCATCACCTCTAGGAACTTCTCCTTCTTAGCTTCCTTTATACACATTTCTCATAAAAGATGATGGATTTTGCAGGCTTCGATTTTGCCATTAAACCGGTGGGCGTTAAAAAATATAAGATGTCTTCAATTAAATCCTCCAGGTACTCTCTTGCGGCCTCTTCCGAAGTTTTAGTTCTTATTGGTTTAGAAATCCTTCGGCAACCCATAACTTGATCAGTTTGGAGACAGGGATCTCGTGAGCTGCTGAGAAATCTTCCACACAGGAGACATGCTTTCAAATGTTGAGGCAAATAGTTATTACGATCTCTAAGCACTGATCCTCACTTGTACGATTTTTATTGTTCAAAATGTTTAAACATTTTAATTGTGCTACCAATATCGAATTCTCTGCCTCAATTTCGTAGATTATTAGTTCCATCGAATTCAAACATTTCATCTTCATAATTTCATCAACTTGGAGCCATTTGTGCTTTTCAAGAAAATGCAGGTTGTCAGATGAATTTATAAGATGAATGCTGTTTTTCTTTATTAATATTTCCGAGAGAATTTCTGCATTGTTGAAAGTATCCACAAATTTTAATTGAAGGCCGGTTCTTTCTAGTTCATAGGAATTCGGATAATTAGCCCACATATTCTTTAAATTCATTTTCAATAAAATTATTTTGCTCGTAAACCTGTAATTTTTCCTTACCTTTTAAGTGCACATCCTCCGCAAAATTACTCTTCACAATATAGAGTACTTCTAAGAAATCTGTGTATTAAGTTTTCCGAGTACAAATTATAAATCCACCTATATTTTTATGGATTAATGTCTCCAGAGCTAGAAAAATGAAGTGGAATTATGTTCAATCTTTCGACGTTTGACATTTTCTTTGACATTTAATACAAAAATAAAAATGAAAAACAACTCCTCCTAAGAAAGGGCCCTCCGATTTTTGTTCACTGTTCCTCTTCCGAGCGACTAAGCTTCTTTCTATTGTTCTTGTTTTGACCTTTTGAAAATTTTCTCTCCTGTTTCTTGACCCGGATTAAAATAAAACACATAAATTAAATAGTAAAATTAACTAACGAAATTAACAGTAAGTATAAAAGAAGTAGTAGAAATAAGTTTCTCGGAGACACAGGTAACCTCGGTCGGGTGTCCGTGATAAGATGGACTATGCGAGGAGGAACCGATGTTTTCAGAAGCACCAACTGGCAATGCATGTTCGTTTCTAGGAGATGCTACCAATTACGAGAAGTGATACTCTCCGTGGAATTATTATTGAAAATTTGTTGTTGTCATCTCCGTCCTTGATGCAACCAAATTAGGAGAAACGACCCCATATGTGGAAAGCTCCGTGAAATTTTGTGGAATAAGTTTGTTCATGTTGTCGTCTTCGTCCTTGTTAGGAGATGCAAGCAAATTAAGAGACGACACGGTCTATGGAATGCTCGTCGAAACTTCGTGGTATAATTTTTTTGTTGTTGTCAAGTCCGTCCTCGTAATATATAGAATAATGTTCCTTGAACAAGCTCAAAAATGGGGATGGAGAGACATGATGATGTGACAGATAATAATTGAGTATTGTGTACTTATTTTTTTCAAACTGTCTAATTATGTGTCGACACGTGTTCCTCTTGTTTTTGAATTTGTATTTGAATCTGCTTGTATAGCATGATTGTAATATATATAGCAAATCATCCTGCCAATCTTGTCAAACCCATGTTAGATTGACACCATAAGCTGAGTCGCTCAAACACAAAGAACATGTTCGATACATTGAGCTAAACGTGTTACTCACAAAATAGGTAATTTAGCACTTTGTACCAACAAAATGCTATGATGGAGATTTAAACTAAACATTTGTTAAAAGTTCAAATATATAGTGGAGAATATCTTGATAATGTGGATGGATAGACAAGAAATTTAAAAGCAAAGTCACGAGAAATCGTTTTTTGCAATAAAGAGGATTCAAATCTTGTATTAGGATAGAATCTCCAAACTACTCCTTTTAAATATAACATTAAAGAATTTTGCATATTGTGTACATATTGTTTAAATAAAACAAGAACAAAGAGATAAAATTATTATAGAGAATTTAGATAATAAAGTTACATCTCCGTCTTTCTAAAAATAATAAATTTCGTACTCTTTTTCAATAAAAATTAGTAAAAATATCTCCACTCCTACAAATCATATTCTGCAATAAAAATAAAAAATTGTAGCACTTCATATATCGTTTTTAACTAATTTATTGTTATTTAAATTTTAATTACTTAATGTTGGCACAAGCCTCTTCTTGTTCTTTCCATCTAACTTATTACAATCTGAATAGTCTTAAATTGCACTAACACCTAGTAATAAATTATAAGAACATCGAATGCAAATCATGAAACAAGAGAAGTTAAAAATCAGAGAGACAAACCGAAGGGTAATACTTAATTACGATAATAAAAATTTAAATTCTAAATTTCTAGCCAGAGAGAGAGAGAGTAAAGCCTTGCACTACCAAACCATTTGCAGATGGTTAAAACAATGAAGATGAATCCATAATATATATCGACTATGATGTGACAAACACTTAAAATTCAAAATTTGGCACAAGGTTTCATAATCCAATTGATTTTCACTTAATATCGTTTGGTTTTGATAGCCTTCTAAGCACAAACTAATGAATAGGAAGAGGGGGAGGGGAGGGGGATTATTAGCCGCCATATCCTTGAAAAATCAAGCATGGAGATTTGCTGCGACATCTCAAAATAGAATTCTCAGACATTCAACATTTCAATTGAAATATAGACTCCCAAGATGAACTTAATCAAAATCATTCCCCAACTAATATCTTTGACACAGAGAGACACTAACAGATAGGAAGTGAGAGAGAGTTCGTTACTAGACAAAGATAAATAAAACATCAGACACTTAATATCATTAGAAATGGCGATGTGAGTTCAACTTTCAGGTGCAGCACAAATTACAGGCCAATAGTAAATTTTAGAGTCCCATTTTGACATCTTGGTAGCTAAAATGATCAATTCCGTGACTCTTAAGGTAAATGAGAAGGAAATGTACATATCTCCTCTCGATACAAAAGGCCCATGTTAGTACATTGGATTGTGAGTACTCAGTACTTGGGAGGTGGATGTTGGGTAGGAAGTAAACCGAATCGCTTCTTTAGAAGCACTCTTTGCCTCGAGTATTTGTCATCAGGGGAGAAGCGAGCTGCAATTGGGGAAAGAGAGAACATTATAAACACGTAGTAAATTATATTGTTAGATCATCATTGATAGTTTAACAAGCTAACGGAAAACGACAGCATCATTTCCAATTATACCAGTGCACCTGAGCAAGTTTTACGGTTATTAACTTCTTTGTTGTTGAAAAGATGAAAAATCAGTGTGAATGACAGAAAGATATGTGTTAAGAGATCTTATTTTCTAGTGAGCTTGCTCGTTAGATATGACTTCCACTACTTCGTCAATTTCATGGCTCCTCGGAAGACAAAAAGGACGACTACTCAAAGATGAGTCCCAAATACTGTAACACGGCACGTGGTACATAAATACATTGATAGCAGTTGGAAAAGTTTCAAATGAATAGTGGAGAACAAAGTTTAACTCTTCGGAGAAACTTGTAGGGACAGAACATCAGCATAACGTAAAGTAATATGCACCATCAAACTGATAAAGTTGCACTTTAAGACAAGAGATGCCTTCTTATCCTTCGTTATAATCAGATTAAAGTTTTAATAGACATAATCAGATTCTCTAATTCCGTAAATGCAAGGATAACATAACATGCCAGTATCTATCATTTAGTTAAACCACTCTGTCACTGTCAAGCATGCAAAATATAGATTTTAGAGCCATACACACATGCAATTGGAAAGGGCAAGTCTTAGTACAGTACAATTAAGACATAGATCGATAATGATTCAGATAAAATACCAGGATGAGCGGATTCTGTAGCCAATCCTAATGGTGATTCCTTCTGCATGCAGGAAAGAAAATGTGAAACAAACGCAATAGAACCTTTTTTTTTATCTTTTCAGTCGAGAAAAATGACAAGATGGTAAACTCAGCAAAGAGGGTATGAAAAAGAAGAAACGTAGAATAGGCCTAGCAACCGAAAATGCATACAGAAATCCTTCTGAATAAGTACTGCCCCCACATTATGCACTAAATGTCATTCAGTAAGTACAACAATGAAGGCTAATTCAAATCAATTCAAATCTCAAACTTACTACTTATTGAAACAGTAATGAAGATATCATTTTTTTCCCAGGGCATTACATGCAAATAAAACTACCTAAAAAATAATTATAGCAGTTTTAAGGATTTACAATTATGTAAATAAAAATGTAGATAAAGAAAAAAAAATGTCAAATTATAATCTTCCAGCATGATTCTCGTCCCAAACATTGGATAATGACGTGGAAAATCACAGCTTTGAACAAAAACTGCAAGAATCGAGTGAATGAAGAGGCAGACCTTGGTGGTGTAAACTTTATCCCCGTTTTCGTTAATGTAACATTGGAGATACATCCTTACTGATACTCCTCCTGCATCATAGTAAAAAGAATCTTCAAAGTAAGTATTGAGGAAACTTAATAATCCAATTGAATAAAAAACGCAAACCCATGCCTTCAATACACAAATACCGTTGATTTGATTCACCTTAAACTCTAAAAACCTAATCGGAAAATTCCAATGGGATTGTGAATATGATGCTTTCCAATAGAATAGAAATTAAAGAACAGAAATATTTTACCGGGGCTCTGCTGCTTGAGTTCTGTTCTCTACGGTAGAGAATGAAAAATACAGGGCTGCTAATTAGGGTTTTTTCTTATTAAAACCCCAGCTTGGGGCAAATCCGGTAACTTATCACAGAAAAACATTTTAATTGTATTTATGATCCTCAATGTTTTCTTATTGTAACATTTAGGTTTTTTTAACTTTTTATCGACTTTTTATGATGGTTTCTTTTAAAATATTCCATTTGCATGCTTTGCATTTTGGAAAAATACTTTGTCACACTCTTGTATTTCTTACTTTATAAATATAACGAGTAAATAAATCTTTTCACACTTTCTTAATAGAACTTTTGGACGAAAATTATTTACAGAGGCGAGATGTGTATTTTAACAATCAAGTAAACAAGATGTCAGAAAAAAAAGATTCATAAAACAAAAAGGTTATATGAAGTTGTAAATGCTAGACAACCATAGGTTACTAGATATTTTAACATTGTCACCATTCTCCATTGTCCATCTATGGCCCCTTTACAATAACTCCCACCCCAAAAAATACTCTCCCCTAAAAAAAATGACCCACATTTTCCATATTCCACCCATATACACAGTCAACTTTCGTCACTCTACAGAGACTACTGCAATCTATCATTAGTCGTGTTGAATTTCAATTTATGATAGTGGGATCACTAGCGCATTGTTCATTAAAATTGTAACCTAAATTCATTAATTGGACAATATGTCAGTAACTTAATACTACATAAATTATTAATTCAAGAACCCGATCTACCAACTTTGCAATTGATTAATATCTATTGGCCTACCATGTTCGTTTAACGTCACACTTGTTAATTCCACCACAAGTTAGAGTTACATTTATTGACTAATTTCGTAGCACCCATAGTTGTCATTTAGTTCCACAAGACCCACCAAAATTTCATATTGTCACATTCTTACATATACGCAATATTTTGGAACCACAGTTATCTATGGAATTATTATTTTGGGGACTATTGACTCAAGTGACAAGTTCGAAACAATGTCGTGAAAAGAATAAAGAAAAAATAAAAATAAAATAAAATCGAGTTGTAACAGTGTCAATAAAATAGGGACTAATCGTTCAAATTTCTCTTACTGGAAAGGAAAATGGTGTCCTGTAATGGTTGTCTAGCGACGTGTTAATCCACTGAAGACGAAATTTCTGCGAATTCACTCATTATTCCATAATCCATCAACTTACATCATTGCATTTGGCAATTCCAGCTTAGAATCTACGTCTCTCTCTATATATATGCAATTTTCTTGCAAGATTTCTTCAAAATCGACACGGATTTATTGAACCCAACTGAATTCATTCATTCAATACCACAAAAGCAAGAAAATTTCCACATTTCAAAGGTCGAAACGATGTCGTACGAGGAGGACGAGGAGACCTTGGAGCATACCCTTTTGGTAGTCCGGGAAGTATCCGTTTTCAAAATCCCGCCCCGATCAACGAGCGGTGGGTACAAATGCGGCGAGTGGTTACAGTCTGACAAGATCTGGTCGGGTAGGCTCCGGGTGGTGTCCTGCAAGACCCGGTGTGAGATCCGTCTGGAGTATCCAAATTCCGGAGAGCTGTTCGCCGCCTGTTTTGTGAATCCGGGTCAAAGAGAGAGCTCCGTTGAACCAGTGTTGGACTCATCGAGATACTTCGTGTTGAAGATCGAGGATGGGCAAGGAAAGCACGCGTTTATAGGGTTAGGATTTAACGAGAGAAATGAAGCGTTCGATTTCAATGTTGCACTTTCGGATCACGAGAAGTATGTGAAGAGAGAGGGCGACAAGGATGTTGGCGCCAATGGTGATGGTGAGGGGGGCAGTGAGGAGAACCATATTGATATTCATCCTGCTGTGAATCATCGATTGAAGGTAATTTCTTAACTTTTCTTGTTTTGGAACTTTTAGAGTTGTGTGAAAGGCTTAAATATGCTTAGAGGATGAAGTAAGAACTAAAAAAATTTAAATCTTGGATGTAATATATATACTGCTTTATTGATGATAATTCTTTGAGTTTGAACTTTTATGTGATGATTTTAATACTTGAGATTATAGTAGAACTCGTAAACCAATTTAGTTTTCTTGGTTTTAGAGGGAAACGAGGATAACAGTATCGTATAGTTCAGTTCTTGGTGCATCAGAATTTGAGTTCATCGGTTTTTTATTTATTTTTAATAATTCAAGATTCATATTTCTAAAGATTTCTTCCTGTTCAGATATGTAATGTAAGCATCATTGGTCGTTTGATCTGTAGGAAGGGGAAACCATTCGGATAAATGTAAAGAATAAAGTATCTGGTGGAACTGGCATGCTTTCAGCTGCAGGGTTGTCTAGTGGGCTTTCTGGAACTGGGAAATCTAAAACCCCTGGCCTTGCCCCACCTCCTAGTGGAGGAGGGAAGATTAGGTCTCCTCTTCCGCCCCCACCCAACGATCCTGCTGCTGCTAGGATCAATTCTCCCGGTCGTGACACTGATCTAAAGGGATCCAAGGAAACTTTGAAGCAGTCAAATGATCCTTTATCTGATCTCTCTCAAATTGAGGTATGTCTTCAGTTTCTGTTCTCTAAGCTGCTTCATTGATATGTGTGTTTTGGAATTGGAAAATTAATATAGGTATATAACTTCCGAACTTATTGGTCTGAACTTGTTGTTTTATGCTTCCACAGATCTTTTATATTGATGGCTGAATTTTATTTTCGAATAGATTTTGAAAATTGAAATGGATGGTAACACAGTTATATTTTCTCTCTGGTTTCTCCAATCCGTTGGTGATGAAATCTATCGATTATTAAATCTGAAGGTGCATTTGACGATTATTAGTTTCAAATCTCCAACACTCAATATGTTTCTTGCCCCTGGTAGTCTGTGGTTGTCTTGTGTATTCCTCAATAGCAGAACTTGAGTCACTCTGGCTTTACAATGTTAAGATGGGCGAACTTCTGTGGTAATAAATACTAATGAAAACTTTTGGAATTATATTCATTTGTCATGCAAAATTGTGCTTTACCAATTTGATCGAATTTCATTATTCTGCTATGATTGAATGCAACTTTGATGCAGGAATAACCAAACTATTTCGCAATGTGTGCTGTTTTACAATGCCAGTTCTTAGACATAGTTACCATTGGTGTTGATAATCTCAAAAGTACCTATTCTTAGTAGCTTAATAACGTTAAAGGGAGCCTCGGAGAGAGGAAAGGGCTTTGCTGAGGTGTCATCACAGTTTTTTGATATCAAGCAGTGATCTATCGGTGTCATCGTCAGTTCTGCAAACGTATGTTGATAAGATGTTCTCGATATCTAGGGAAAATCAAGAAAATTGAAAGTCTAAATTGCGTATAAACAGAAATCTATCAACAAGTAGAAAATAATAAGTTTTTCAAATTAGATTCACATAATAGAATTAGAATATACTATTCTAGGAACAAACTACAAGTCTCCCGTATCATCACTACTACTAGATCTTTAAGAGAATTGTCAAACATATTTGATTCAACTGTTATCTTCTTCATCACTATCAGTTTCTCATTCTTTGTCACCATCCTACACTTGCAATGGTGCCTTCTCCTTGGGAGGCGAAGAAAGACAACAAGAAATCCATATAACGTTCTAGTATATAAAAAAACTGCCCAAAAAGTTGAGGCCAGTAATAAAAAGTTAGTAAAGCCAACACAAGTGAGGCATTAGCCTCACTAAGCCGATGCACGACTAAGCCGATGCACAAAGCCACAAACCTATGAAATGGCACTTAAGTCGTATGTTCAAGGCGTTTAATAAAAGCCTCATGCAAAGGTGTAAACCTCAAATATGTTTTTAACACAATGTTCACAAAATAGGGACAAAATAAATGCTTACAATTATGAATACGTACTGTAATTATTTTGGAGACGCTCTAAATACTGTCTTGGATTTGATGACATAATCTTTCGAAAGCTGGTTGGAGATATGTCCACTTTCTTAAAGTGCACTCCCCACTTTCCTGAAACTCTTGCTCATTAACTTCCCAATGTACTGCTCACTTACCCTAGAATCTTCAACAAAAACGAAATTTTAATTGTTGTCTTCTGAATCTTCTCTCTCTGCCAATCAATGCACCAAAGAACACCACTGCAGTTCTCCTAGATCATCTCCAACATAGTTCTCTCCGACCTCCACCTACTCTTCTCTTTAATTGAACTCCCTGGTAACAGAGTTGTGCGGCTACGAAAAAACTATTTCACCTATTCTACCATCGAACTCCCAAAGTGCACCTCTCAGATTGGTCGCCATTTCTTTATTTATTTTACTTAATTCTGTCTGCGACTCTAGGATTTTTCATATTGCTATTAGTGATATTTTAGATTTTGCATAGATGATGACAATACTGATGAAGATGTACTTTAGGAGTTGAGGATGGTATTTCTAGCTATTAGGAGTTAGGATATTCCAGGAACAGGAAGCGATCAAGACGATGTTTGCTTTTGGTTGATGAAATGATTAAAGTTTTGTTTCTTATTATCTGGAATTTGCTGGTGCAATAGCAGTGGTAACGAACTGTGGGTTGGTGTTATGAATTGGAATAGCATATAGACTGAAAACTGGGATAAAAGAAAGGTGGAATCTAGTTGGCATAGATGAAAGTTGGAAAGTTACTAGAATCAAAGTTTTCATCGGTCAATCAAAACCAGGATATTCAAGTGAAGGTGAAAGGTGTAAATATTTCTCTGGATGCTTCCCCGCTTCTGCTCCAAATTTGACTTTATTGCTTCTCACTTCATATGTCTAATTAAAGAACTGAATTCTTCTCCATTGCATTTCCAAAACAAGCTTAAACTCCCCCATCTAAAGAGTGACAGAATTTTGAACCTAGTCATCTTGGTGTTCTGAGTAAATCTCCCGAGTTCTGATTCCTAGACTTTTAGCACATGGTTTACTAAGCTTAAAGAATTAAGCTATAAGTAAGTTTACCAATAAGTATTAGGCTAAATGATTTTTTTGTTGGTCAATTTGAAAACAAGTACTTGTTTGAAAGCGAACCTTAATATGACATTGATCAGCACCCTAAATTACAAACCATAGATCCCAATCTAACATTTTTCAAAAAGGAAATTACAATATACTTCTTAGCATGAAAGATATAGAAAAATAAAGTAGACATAAGAATGTAACCACTGAGCAACACCCCACTATGTAAAGCAAATAAGAGAGAACGCTGAACAGTATTAAACAAGAAAAAGAAGTTATATGATTTAATATTGTACACCAAGGTACACTTGATAGATTGAGAAGTTCCTA
Source organism: Fraxinus anomala (assembly GCA_903798345.1). Taxonomy (NCBI): domain Eukaryota; kingdom Viridiplantae; phylum Streptophyta; class Magnoliopsida; order Lamiales; family Oleaceae; genus Fraxinus; species Fraxinus anomala. The sequence continues at coordinate 1,349 of CAIGRN010086248.1, read as the reverse complement.
AAATGGTTTTTGTCATCTTGCAAAAATATCAAATAAGTGCTAGTTCCTATCAGTTGAAGCTTCCTTTTATAACTTCAAGTGGCTACCGGTATCTCATATCAGTCTGAACTAGTTTTACTTTGTATGAAATAATTCTTCATAATTACAATTTTAAAGTTTTCTCCATTGGCATGTTTTCTTGTTGTTTTACTGTGTATGATTAGTTATAAGATGCGAGAGGTCCTTGCACTTTTTAGTGAGCAAAATGTAAGTGTCTTTTGTTTTTGGCTTCTGCAGAGGAACCTTCCTGCCAGTGCTGGATCAGGGTCTGCCAAAACCTCTGCAGCCGGCTGGGCAGCATTTTGATAATATTTGGTACTTTTGTTGGTTGTCATATTAAGAAAGATGAGAGAGTGAAAGTAAATGTTATGTCAAAGAAAATTCATCATTTGCTCCATTTTTAGAAAATAATGGTTCTTAGAAATTGTTGACATACGCATTTGACATTTTTTTTTTTTTTTTGTTATACTCAGATGTTTATGCAAAATAAAAAGAATTGTTAAAGGATGATTTTTTCAAAATTTCTTAATTCCCATGTTTCTTTGAATCTCATCATTTCTTTGTGAGGTTACTAACATTTGTCACAACCAATGCAATATTGATAAAAAAATCTAATTGTCCCCTTTTCTCTAATTGTTCTATCTTGTTCTGTTGGGATCTTCTTTTTTTATCAACTTTAACCCTTTTTTTTTTTTTCAAATATGCAGTTTTGCGGCAATACTTTATTAACGTAGGGAAATCCAAAACAAGTTTTGACAACTTGAGACAGATGACATGAGAGCATCCAAAATCACGAGGTAGAATAAAATTTTAGTTTCAACGAACACAAATATTAAAATATGAAAAGAAAAGAATAGAATCACTCAAGTCTGAAAGTTATATAAGTCGAGATTGAAGTCTAGTTCAAGTGATACGAGTGAAATTTCACTCAGTAATTGGCCTGGGTTTGAGCCTCCTTAAAGACCGAAAAGTCAAATAGTGCCAAAACATTTTAAAGTAAATATTATGTTAAAGTATACGATTTTCTCTTTTTTCTAACACCTGCAAAGTATGGATTAATCGAGTTACTCTTAAGGTAGACTATCTTGGCGTCTTATTTTAAGTGCTATTCTTGTTGAATTTAGTATTAATTTTCTTTAAGTTCAATTGTAATGAAACGATAACAAAAGCAATAAAAGTGAGCAAATTGTCATGTTGAAAATGATTCAACATAACACTAGCAATAAAAAGTGGAAAACGGTACCAATATTACCGTTTAAAGCTTCCATGCTACTTTTAATTTCGACTTTACCTTATTTGAATTACACTAT
>CAIGRN010086247.1:0-12022 GCA_903798345.1 Fraxinus anomala | reverse complement strand
TTATCATGAACAAAATCGTGAGACAGAAATTCCAACAGAATTGCGACCAAAAACGTCGGATAGAAATCAAACGAATTGGAATTCGAAAAAAGTTAAAATCGACAACCCCAGGATTATGGGGAGTAAGCCCAAATGCCGCCAACACCAAGAGGCAAACAAGGTTAGTACTTGAACCAAGAACAACTGTCACCAAGATAATCATTACGATCACAAGAAAATGTAAAATTTGTTTGCTTCTTATGTTTTCGTACGGAAAATTTGACGTCTGAAAAATAAAATTGTCTCAATCCTAATCCGGTGACAAAAAGAGGTGTAAAGCTAGATTCAATGCTTCTGTATTTAGAGATTGAAAGCGCGGGATTAATTCTTTTACAATTGAGTGCAAACACGATTTGAGTCCACAAAAATCAAGATTTTACTCATGCAATTGGGAAATTATTAGTGGCGCTCAAGGAAAAATTGAATTGAATGATCAAGCAGGGATTGGTGTGACGAAGAGTCATCAATCATTTTTAGTGGAAATTGGGGGTATGATAGTGTCCCTTTTTTGAAAAAAGATGGTAAAAATTACTTGAGAAGATTAAGCACCTATTTGACAACCAATAAAAAGAGTTTTTTTTTTTTTTTTTTTTGAAAAATGAGATTTGGAATAGTGATTTTTTATTATGTGCTTCCTAGCCAAAAAGAGTAGTTGGTATTATTTCAATCAAATACCATGCACAAACACTCAATTACGCTCGAAAACTCACACATCATAATNTTTTTTTTTTTTGAAAAAAAAAAAAGAGGTTTTGGAATAGTGATATTGGAGAATGTATGGTTAACAAATAGAAAAATTTATGGATTTATGTGCATAATATTTTATCGTAAGAATGTGTGGTTAAAAATAAATTTGAGTAAAAAAGAGTTGTTTTTATAGTTGTCAAATAAGGGCGAAGACATGGTATTGGAGATGTTGAAGCAATTCATAATCATTTTGATCTTGTTTGAGCCCAATTTTATCAAGAATTCATTTTTTCAAACTTACTTTCAACTACACATTCTGTACTAAAATAATTTTATATGTAAATCGAAAATATTTCCTTATTTTTTAATTACACATTCTTAAAAAAATCACTAATCAAGAATACATTTTTTCCTAAAATCGATCTCAAACAAGGGTTGTTCATATGCGAAAAAAAGAATTCAAATTTATTTTATATGATAGATGTAAATGACAATGCTCGAATTAAAAACTCGGCGCCTATTTGACAACTATTGTTTTTAAAAAACAATTTTTTGAATAGTGAGAAAAATGTGTAGTTAAAAAGTAGAAAAAAAAGTTTTGAATTTATGCATAATATATTTTATTGTTTAAATATGTGATTGAAAATGAGTATGTAGTAAAAAGTTTTCAAATAATGGTTGTCAAACAGTAGCTTATATTGGGCCGACACAAGGAGTAGGGCAACTTATGAAGAATTTGACGACGTGGTTAGATTTGATAAAACTTACTTGACAAATAAGTGTGACATGCCTTTTGCACCTTTTGTGGGTGTGGACCACCATGGGCACTCAATTTTATTTGGACGTGAATTACCATCAAATGAGAACACTACAACATTTATTTGGTTGTTTTGTACTTGGCAAGCATGTATATCTATGTGTCCCGAGTGTCATAATTACAGATCAAGATAAAGCAATGCGTAAAGTGATTGAGATTGTGTTTCCTAACACTCCACAACGTTGGTGTCTATAGCATATAATGAGAAATGTACTAGAAAAGTTAAGGGGCCTATAAGTTGTGCGAAAAAAATAAAAATACCTCGCATAGTGTTTGTGAATCTTTGGAGAAAGAAGAATTTGAAGGAAAATGGAAGCATTTCACTAGTGAGTTCAATCATTGCAAAAATGTGTGGTTAAGTAATTTGTATAAAGATAAGCATCGTTTAGTTCTTGCATTTGCAAATGGCACATTTTGGGCTGGTATGTCAAACCACACAACGAATTGAGAGTATGAATGTTTTCTTTGATGATTAAGTAAACTCAAAGAAAACATTGAAAAGATGTGCATGTTAACTCACTGATACGCAAAAATGCACATCTAATAGTCGATGCAATGCACAACGAGCATAGTAGTATCCTCGAAGAAGAAAGAAAAGAAAAGCTGATTAGAAGATCAACTCGAATTATAATTTCATAGAACAAAAATGCGAACATAATTTAAAAATTTAAGTAGTTTATAGTGTTGTGAATTTACTTAACATGCACAATGAAATTCAAAAAATATTTTAATTAACAAATAATCTTCTCTATGTTTAGAAAGATATTGTGATAGAAATTATACATTTTTTGAATTTTGCAAACTCTTTTGCTTATCTTGAACACGGGCAATTACGATTTACAATCCACATCTGTCCAGTTTCCAATGAAAATCCACACAAGATATAAGAATGAGAAAATTATAGTTTCTCTTTTCTTGTGATAGCAAGATAATAATTGTGTTGTTTTTATTTCTCAAACCATAACAGCTTATTAATAGAAGTTCAATTAGGCTTGACCCAACACTTGAACTTAATTCGATCCAATGTTTAATTAAACTTGGTCCATAAATTAATTAACTTATTACATTAATAAACAACCAAATTAATTAATTGTATAAATGTCCACCACTCGTCATTAATTAATTATCAAAATAATTCTTTTAGTCCTCTTTTTGTGTGTGACACGTTAGGTTCTCATTCATAATTCTAACAACGTGAATTGTTATTTTGATCTAATCAGAATCAATAAATTAAAATATCCCTTTTAATTTATCATCAATTTATATTCGTCGTCCCAAATTAGTATCTAGCAATGTGTTGGAACAACACATATGACGATAAATGTCACGTGATATGACAAAATCAAATTTATTCATTAACCGTAAAGTTATAATCCGTTCTTCAATATGATGCAATCAATTACGAGATATGGATATGTGTTAATCTCTATAATCGATTACATCTTTCATTCCATTCTTTAATCAATATTAGTCGAAAACTCTTTTTGACTTAAGAACAGACATTGGACAATGATTTCATTATCAACTTTGCTGAATAAAAATGTATATTATAATCTCTTACTATCTAAAAGTGATAAATTCTCTATTCACAACTTTCATATAGTTCTTGACATATTTGAACGATGTCGTATTAACGACTTTTGATAGAGAAACATCTAACATCATCAAAGTATGACTATCCTCATATAAGGCACTAAGATGACCTCAAGTCAAATTATCAATTCCACTACCGAACATTGAAGATTAACCATTGACACTCAAATAATTATCCATGTGAAATCTCCCCAATGAGTCTCCAATGTTTCGTTCCATAACAAAACATTCACATGCTCATTTAAGTGTCAATGTATTCTATCTTATGAGATCAGTTACTTACTTCACAAGTAAAAATATCATATGTGATGGACTATCCGTAATTACGATATCCGTATCTCGTTATTACATACGAGCACAAATGATTTAAGATTCAGTCATGTCATTTGTATCTCAGAATTACAACTCCTTACAATTAAGAAATTATTAAGATTTGAATCTACGGACTCTATTATTAATTTAATAGAATAGTAATTCAAATAAATAATAAATCTTGCCATAAATAAAATGCATTAATCATATTAAAAGTATTTACGTCCAAGATGATTGGACCTAAAACATAACACTTATATATAGGTTACATATAGGTTACGTAATTTTCATCCACACTGCTGTTTTTTTTTACATCAAGAACAAACTAAAAGAATTTGGCACAAAAGGGATGGGGTATAGAGATAATGACAGAGATAGTCAACCAAAAATAAGATCGAAGCGAGCTGTGCTATCCTGTTAATTTTTCATCAGCAGCTATGGTTAAACGAGCAAACAAGTTAGTAGAGTTTTATCCTGGTTTGGATTGAACTGCGGCAAATTGGACAAAGCTGAAGATCTTTTCCACAGTCGCAACATGTCTGAAGAAAGAAAAATCAGTAAATACTGATATCCTCCATAGTTTCATCGAAGTACAATTGGATGACGGGTAAAAAACACTGTTGGTCACCAAACTTTCTTTGTTTCAAGTTAGCCAATGAACTCTAACTGTTCTTTTAGTTTTGGCACTTTGTCTACTAAATTAATGAAAATGACAATGCGATCAAGATTGTGAGGGGGACGGGGCTACAAGATCCTTTGACATATATATGTTTTTCTTCTATTCATTACAAAAGCACAACTAGTCTAACAAGACGTGCTTTGTTCAATTGGACGATAAAAACAATGCACTAAAGGATTTTTCAAACCATATCATATATTCCATTAGCCACAATAGGATTTCCATTAATTGAAGATGGAGCTAAATGAACTGCCTATACCGACACTAAACTTTTAACTGTTTTTACTAATTTGGAAAAAAAATAGTTCGGTGACCAATGTAAAATAGTGCTATAAGTTTGGCGAAACAGTGATTTAACTCATTTACAACTGATTTTACAATACCTGATGACCACAACCAAATGCCATGTCCTTTGGGTCACTAAGGCAAACAGGACATATCTGATCCACAGAGAAAACTATCAGCATATTTTTACTGACATTTACATTCAAAAACACAAAACAATTTGTCCTAGTACTAGTAGTCTAGCAAGCACTCCCCAAGGTACATACTACATACAAAAAACAGAGGCATAATAGTTACATATGGAATTTACCTGGTTGTCATACGTTGAGCTCGGAGCAGACGGAATTGCATCGACAGAACTATTGGGGTCATAATATGAACTTGAACTCTGCTGAAAACTAGTTGCACAGTTGGGTTTTGAATTGGTGCTAGACGCTGCACTGTATGCAGGTGGTGGAAGAGGAACCCTCTCGGGAGCATTTCGTTTTTGTCTGACAAATCATGCATGCAATGGATAATGAATACCAGATTAAGAGCAAACATACAATAGACAACCTATTAGCTTCATTTTTTTCTTCTTTAATATTGTCGAGTACTATACTGTCACCCTAGCAAATAAGCCAATAGGGATGAATCATGCATGAGCTGGACACACAACACACAAACAAAGAGTATTAAGTATAGATTACCCCAACAAATTGAGCTCCATTGTTGATTTATATTGAGACGGAATTTCCATCAATGCTGCAAGAGCGAATTCTGTCTCTTTTTGTGATTGGTGCACATTTTTGCGCATGATCTCCGTAAAATTCACAAACTGACAAGGAAAAAATAGTTTGTCAGTCAAGCGTACCAAATATATCTAAGTAGCGTATCCGCTCAATAGAGTTTACAATATATAACAAGCAATTAAAACTGACCTGGAAATTATCAAAGTCCCGAGCTGGAATGTTATCATCAAATTCCTTCATCATGTCCCAGGGTCCATCTCCGACCCCAATAAAAATGATAGACAATGGAAACTTGCTGACAACATTTGATAAATAACATGTAAAGTTGGCAAACTGATCACAAAATTGACAGACTGATCAAAGAAGGATGTGGAAAATTTACCTGGCTTCGACAATGGCTTGAACAGTTCTCTGCTCCTGTGAACTTAGCTGACCGAGTTCGGTGTCGACGCTTCTAGTAACCTATGGGAATATACCATTTTTAGCATAACGAGTTCATGCATGGAATGTTGAGTACAAAATAATTTCTACCAAACTCACATGATGTGCCTCTTATGAGCTATGTCCTTTATAACAATTCTCTCCTGGTAAAAGCTATCTTAAAGAATTTTTTTCCCTTTCACTTGCTTAGAATGTTAAAAACCTTATATATGGACAAAATGAAGTACCTGCCCATCTGCAATAATCAGTAAAACATGGTATTGTCCTCCACTCTGCTCGACAATATTCATTGCCATTTCAATAATAGGGGCAAACGATGTTGGTCCTGAAGAAAAAGTGATCAACGAGCTAAGTGCTATATTCCAATTATGTCAATGTCTAAAGCTGGGCTGTGAGCCTGCGACAGACAAGAGGTATCAAACCTGCAGGTTTAAGATAAGGAACAATCTCTCTGTAACGACTCAACACTTCCTCAAACCCGTTGCAAAATCTTTCATTAGGATAGAAGCTGAATATGTCTTTATCATGTGTTGACGCTGTCAAAATTCATAGGATACGAAAGACGCTTTAACTCATACTAAATAAGAAAATTCTGGTTATAACTTGAGCTATTAGAATAAGTCAATTCTGAAATTTCTGAAACAAAATCAAGTTATAATGTAATACCGTCTCCAAAACCAAAACAGGGAATCAAGTTATCCTCATCAAAAGCTAACAAGGTTTTTCCAATGATGGATATTGCTTGTTCATAAGGATTCAAATGACTTCCAATGTGATGTAAGCTCCTACCATTGGATGACCTCTTACCTAATAACAGATCGTTCAGAACCTCATAATACTTAACAAGATTTCTAAGCAAGAAAATACAAATCTTAACCTGTCCATTCATTGCTCTTAGTGAAATCAATACCAATAATTAGATTTGAAGACTCAAGTCCAGCACGTGCAAGAGCTTCAGTCACCTGAAGAAAATAAAGTGTCATACTTCAAACTTATGTGAAAGGTGAAACATAAAAAGACAAGAAAATTCACATTAAGAAATTTTTTTAGGGAACTACAAAAGTAATACAGGAAATAAATAAAAACATCATATACATTACAACTCTGACAACACACACAATGCAGTCAGAAGTTGAATGATTCAGCAATATCTTTATTCTTCGGCATAAACTCTGGCCTTCAACTGTCATCTAAGTGATACATATTGGTCTCACATTTATGTATGCATTAAAATTGGTGACCTGCACCCAATTTTTTGTCAGATATCCATCCCACTATTGCGGTTTAAGTAGTTTTCTTATTCTTATGTTACTCTTAGTGGCCCATAATGCAAGGGCATAAGTATACAAGGCAAAATAAAGATGTGCAACATCTATTTTGCAATATTCTTCTCAACTGAAAACATTTATACCAATCAAAACATGCTTCAGAACAACTCTCCTCTTAGAATCAATATTTGCGCCGCGATCTCCTATCTCTCTCTACAAGGCTAGCTGAAAATTGAAAATGCATCAAGAGAGAATTCATCTGGATATATTTCTCGAATCTAAACATTCCCCCCCACGTATTTGTTTTTATCTTTAGTAATGGTCTTATGTAAGCTTAGTTTTACTTTTCATCTCAAAGCTTGTTTGTTGTTGCTAAAGCTACTAGCAAACAGCCTGCAGAGTTGGTGAAATACATGTTATGTGCTGAAAATTAAATGATGATGAGCATCAGTGATATAGCAATCATGTAGGTATAAATCTCCTTTTGCTTATATTTTAATGATTGATTGAGAAAGAACTTACCTTCATTTGCTTAATCATGTCAGTAAATATTTTCAAAGAGCTATTTGAAATATAACTGCTAATTTAGCCCTATGCAGCACCAAAATGCAATTATACGCTGTTTAGAAGATTCCATTTCATGATACGAGATGAAGTTTTTGAAACATCAAAGTGACGTGTGCATGCAGAAAATCTTCAGATTTCTAAGCATAATATTTGGTTTTACCACACATAATTACACGGTAAAAAGAGCGAGGATTTCCTTTCATGCCACACATAAACAAACATAGGTTTTTGCTAGATGAGATCGCAGGAAATTGTTGATTCCATGGAGTACATACGTACCTCCTCTAACGAATTATAATTGTCTGCAATCCTTGAATACCTCCTGTCGAGCTTCTTTTGTGGTGCATGTGATTGGGATGGAGCCCCATATATGGAAGGAGGAGGAGCATAGTACTGGTCTGGTGGTGGATATTCAGCTGAATATGGTTGCTGGACAGGGTAACTCTGAGCATATTGTGAAACTGGAGACTGAAAAAAATCATAATTCCATGAGGATGAAGAAGTAGACCGAGTTGATGAAGATTGCCTCCAACTGCTCCCTTCCCTAGAAGTAGAACTTTTGGCCCCCATCAGATCAATAAAAATTCCCTACGAAAATCTCAAAATTCTTGAAGCAGCCCAACCTCTTTTTCGCTATATGAATCGAAGGAACCTGTACCAATCAATTATCCAGAAATCCAAAACAAAAGCCAAATTTCAATTACAAACCAATAAGACAAAAATCAACAAATTCAACAAGCCCATCAAAATCCATCTCCTAGGAACCTGAAAAACCCCAAATCTTATAAATACTGGTGCTCCTCTAGATCAAGATAAAAAAGCCCCACGAATGATAAAATATATGAAAAAATGAATTCAAGTTGAGTCCTTGAATTTATAAAATGAATACAATAATAGATCATAACTTCCCATATAATGCATGACAAGATACAATGGATTGTGAATTCCATAAATCATACTCCCTCCGTCCCTCTCACACGGATTAAGAAATTTCATTTCATGTTATTGAAAAAGCAATTTTTGCAAAGAATTTTCCTAGTTTATCCTTATTTAATTATCAACAACTAGTAGTAGTATTAAAAATAATGTGATAACTAGGCAAATTAAATACTAAGAACCACTTAAACATTACTCCCTTCAAAAAATGTGTGTATGTATTTGGATGATTCCAATAAGTATGTAAATTAAAATCTATACAATTTCAAGATTAAGTGGGAAAAATTGGTTATAACTAGGCAAATTAAATAAGGATATATTAGTAAACGAACAAAACAAATACTTTCTCAATAAAGAAATAAGACAAGAAAATAAAGTCAACCTTTATAAATGGGAGTAATAGACAAGGCAGCTAAGAGAAAGAAGATGACAAGGCACCTCACCTTCAAATGTACTCTTAAACGCCAAGTCTCTTCCCTGAACTTCCAGACAAATACAAATTACACTTGTACAATAGCTAAATATTTGCTGAAATACATTAAACTCCCCAAAGTTTTGAACTGCCTTGACAAGGATAAGCAAAGGGTCGTCAAGTGACCTTTCAATTTATATACATAGATGAAATGAACAGGGCATTGCAAGGAAAGAGCGAAAAGAAGCATAAATTGAATTATAACTTGGCAAATAAGCAAGAACCTTTAATTCCAGTCAACATCAATCTTTTTCCTTAATAGCTACCAAACTTCTACTTTCCAAAAACCCCCACAAAACATGGGTAGATTAAGCAAGCCCTCAAAAGCTAATGTAGAAGGATGTATATTTTTATATGTTTTAAGGGTAAATCTCAAGTTGCTTAAATACACTGTTAAGAATGTGGGTTCCATCTATTGTTAACAGGAGCAGTTTTATACCAAGTTAAGAATTGGAATTCCATTTTAAAAGGTTAACCAGAGAACTAGTCAAATCCTTTATAAATTTGTCCATATTTTCATTTTTATTGGACTTGAAATTTTAACATATATGTTAAGGGAAAAAGAAGTTACTTAAATTCAAACATACGAAAGATTCACTGTGGTATCAGAGCAGTCGCATTTCAAGACACGATCTTGTTGGCAGGTTAACAAGGTTGTTTCTGTACATATAATGCGAGAGGGACATACCTGAGGAACTGAAAAAGATGCTCTTGAACTGCAGAATTTCTTTTGAAAGAGTTGTTGCTAAATTTCAAAGGAGAATCAGAATCATTTGAAAAATGATGATTAATCGGGGGGAAAGCGAAAAGAGAAAAGAACTTTCCAATTACTTTTTAAAAGACGACTGCGAATATTGATGGGCGCATGGAAATTTCGTGGATGTTTTTGTATGATTGAGAATTGAAAAGGGACTTTTTAAGTGGATTACAGAGATTTGTTTGGACTCGCCAGAAATTATTTGTATACGGTATGATATTCCGGCGAGGCTTATATGCCAGAGATACTGATATGCGTGTCACCCACTTCGAGTGGCATGTTTGGCCAAGGTTAAAACTGAGTTAAAGTTACATCTTAAATGACTTCAATTAATAAGGAAAATCAAAGCGACTCGTAAATATGGGAATCTACGTAATCATATGATACAGACGTGACGTCCAAATAGCATGTGATTTACACGGTTGGAGGAAAAACTCATGAAGGGCACTCTCGAACTCCATTTTTAGTGTAGATTGTATTTTAAAATAGTGGATTGACGACGAATATATGATTAAAAATTAAGAAAAAAATTTAAATTGCTTATAATATTATTTTATTGATAAATATGTGATTAAAAAAGAGATAAAAATATATTTCGAAAAAAATGGAATTTAAAAGGGCTAAGTCATGTTTGGTTTAATTGAAATCAAAATTTTAATATTATAATAAAAATTGATGAAATTTGTAAAAGAAAAGTTAATAAAAATTGTGAATATATATTAAACCCTTATTTGATACCCATTATTTTTAAAATATATTTTTATTTCAACGACACATTTTTCGATACAATAATATTACACGCAAATCTAAAACTTTTCCTTATTTTTCAACCACACATTCTCTAACAAAATACTATTCAAAAATATATTTGTACAAAAAATGAGGCTCAAACGAGTTGTAAATATGTTGTTAAAATTAATTGTTGAATTTGATTTAGATTTTTATCAAATTTTTTAGCTAAAAAAAAAAAAAAAAACTGGGGCTAAAGAATTAACGTGGAGATTTAGATTTAACGTGAATTTCATGAGCCGTTTTAATATCTATATTACGATTTCATCATGTGAAAACCAAATTCATATATTCAAATAAGAGGATTTAGAACTTTTATAAACTGGAGAACCAAAACCACGATAATGTTAGGAAGCCTCAATTCTCCAAAGTTGCTCCCAATCTCAAAATAAATAATCTACTTATTTTTAATTTAACTAGTAATCTCAAAATGATTTCACTCACCATTCAAATGTCCACTATGAATGACAATGTAATAAATGCATATCGTGTGAGCATACTTCATGCTCGACGTTATCATATGATGTAAAGATAAGTCGCATAACAGTATTATAGAACATAAAAGCAAAAATTGGTAACATTGTGCTTTATACCGTAATTGGAATCATCGATATTTACCTTAGTTTGTCGTATCTAAGCTAGAGCTTGCATAATTCGTGTACTTACAAGTTAACCAGGACTATATTAGTTATCAGGATCGAATTAGGAATCTAACAGGCTTAAAGTACCAAAAAGAAGTTCATGAAGATTTTGAGAGGAGTGGTGTCAACACCTTTGAAATGGAAGGGTGTCAGACTCAGACTCAGTGTTATTAAACCCAAACCCAAACCGAACCGACCGATTCGGTCCAAAAACTGGAGAACCGGATTCAGGTCCAATCCGGGTGACTTATTTATTCAACTATGCAATTAACCCATTATTAACCCGCTTCAGTCATTCAGTCTTTATAACCCGTTGGCCCAAAATATAAGTGAGCCGGGCAAGCCATTTAATTTACGTTATAAACCAGAATTTGGCACCGTCTTCTAACAAAATAATGATTATGTGGAAATTGAAAACCCTTCGATAGCTATCTCCGAATCCTTTCCTTAGAAATCTTCAATTTCAAGTTGGGTAAGATGTAAGAAAAACATATATGATATGTTTGATGCCCATTCTTTTTTCATTTTAAGTCGAAATGTGACCGTTGAAGGGGTCCACTAGCCAGACATCGTTGACTTCCATCTCACATTAAATTTGAATTCGGTGATGCAACGGAAAAAAAAGATGGCATAAGTTTGCAATTTAAGTTTTTTTGTTGGTGAATTTCAACTTTGCGCCATTGAAATATGTGAAAAAAGAATTTTTTGCAACTTTGATTTCTTGACTGCAGTTCTAATTTTCTTTGTGGTTCGCATAGAACTTCTCTATGGTAGAAAATCTCAGCTTCTATTTATGGTGCAGTTTTTCTTTCTCTTCATTCTTTTTCGTCTAGTCAAAATAATTCCATCGAAGACAAAAGAAGAGTGAACGAACTACAGGAATTTGGCATCTCTACATATAATTTATAATCTTTTCATAGGTGAAGTGGGTCTCTTCGATTTACAGTGTCATTGGTGTGTTTCTCCATCTCCTTTCACTAGTCCAAATATGGTTTTTTTTTTTTTTTT
>CAIGRN010086244.1:0-13008 GCA_903798345.1 Fraxinus anomala | reverse complement strand
TTTAAGTTAAAACTTTTTTTTTGATTTTTTTTTTTTTTTTTTTTTTTTTTTTTTTGCTTAATTTCGTTTCTAGCTAGGTTTTATGGGTTCCATATAAATAAGACTCATTATATTCATTGTAAAAACACAATTTATTAAGAGATTAATTGAAAGGCATAGTACTTTCTTCTTGTTCTTCATTGAGCTGATTGTGAACTTATCAAGAATATTTCTTGTGGCGTTCAAACAAAATCGAGTGAGATTCTTAAGCTTTGTAATCATGGGTTTAACATATTGTCAGTGATTGTGTTGTGTTGGTTCTTCGATTCACTATTTTTGAATCAAGCTTAAAACATTGATTTCTTAGCTTTCTTGGGTTGAATCAATCTTATGTGGGTTTTATAGCTATCATTGCTACGTGGGTTTGCATCATGTTGACTATTATGCCGCTCATATATTTAAATTTTCATCGGCTATCATAAAACTTAGTGTATCCGCCTTCTGTTGTTTTCTGCCCCTTCCTCCAGTTTTATTACAAGATTTTTTAAGCTCAATCAGTACAAATTCTTACTAAATAGTTGTTCAATGGTTAAAAGTTGAAACTTGTCACTATGGTAACTCTTTATCATGGATGATTTTGCATAATGATGGAAATGAAGATTAGTACAGTGCAAGTGTGCCACTGCATATGGGTACACCCTCTTAAGCTTCTGCATATATTTGCTTGTAAATACCTCTTTCTTGATTATTTGAAGTTTTTTCAGTTTATGTTTGATTACAAACATACTTCCATTAGCACCAAAAGTAGTTTATATTTCTTTCAATATGCTTGATTATTGAATATTTATGCTTTTTTTTTCTTTTTCTTTTTTAAACATCAATATCACTTAATTATGATTAGAATTAGATAAGTTAGTAAATTGAAGAAGTTAATTATGTACCAATGATTCGATCTATATTGAAAATTAGGTACTCAATTTACTTGCAAAGCTGCAAGTAAGAGAACTGAAGTGCAAAAATGCGAATTGCACCAGAACCGGCTGATTATGATTAAAATTAGATAAGCTAATAAATTGAAGAAGTTAATTATGTACCAATGATTCGATCTAAATTGAACATTAAGTACTCATTTTCACTAGCAAAGCTGCACGTCAGAGAACTAAAGTGCAGAAATACGAATTGCACCACAAACAGCTGAATCTGACCAGTTTGGATCATGAGAAAACCGGAACAAAACCTGATCGAGCCAAAGCCCTAACGAATATACAAAGATAATAGGCATAGAAATTAGAAAGGGAGACAAGCATGACGACCACTTGTGCCATGAGAAGCAATGATAAAGGAAATAGCATTATGAAAACAAAGGCACGTGATGACTGAATTACGTCGACAAGACTGAAAAATTATACAGCATGGTATCAGGACAAACATGGATGCTGCTAACCTGGTAACTGAGGTGTTAGGATGGGATATCCATAGACTCAAACTGACGATAGGAGTCTACATATGTAAGCTAAGCCTACCATACTGAATATGAGCCTCAGCTTTAGCCTCGGTTCAATTGACAGTCCAGTTGTCAAATTATGTATGGAAGAATGATTATACAGAACAGTCCACCTGGACATCATTTATGCAGGCTATGTGAGACTTTAAATTCAAGGAAAATGAAGATGAAAAGGACTCCATGAAATTGTAGCAGGTCCTGATCACTTGCTTTAGCAGGATGAAGAGTGCATCTTTTGACTTTCTTTGTCCTATTTGGACTGGTTAAATCAGATTTTACTCGAGGTATAGATTAATTTTTTTCCGTTAGGGTTCTTAAACTAATCAAAAGTGTCAATGGCCTCGAGAAAGAGGCAGACCTATTCTAATTCTTTTCTACTCAAGCCTCTGTTCTGCCTGTTCTTGGGTTGATTATTGTGGGTATTTCTTAGGCAGAATTTGTATTTTAACTTGTAATTTCTTGATTCTTATATTTCTCCTTATGCTTCCTCTGTTAGGAAAGAAACTAGAGAAGCTTAATGGGGTATATATTAGAACACGAGGAAGTTAGATTGTCCAAAATGCTTTACTCAAAAAGAAAAGGAAGTTATCCACCGCAGAGAACACGAGATAAATTAACCAGAGCTAGCAATGCGAAAATTATTGGAGAGTAGTAGTAATAGACTAGAATGATAATATGGATGAACCTACATGAAAAACATCATTTTCCTTAGCTTCAAGGTGAGCTTATTGAGTAAAATCAAGCTTGAGTCAAGAAATCAATAGTAGTTTATACAAGGCTCTGTAAAGACAAGTTGATGATGTGATATAAAGTAGTTTACAGATTGAAACGTAGATGCAATGTGAAATACAATGGCCAAGCAGAAACAAAAGATATTGAAATGGTGAACTCGCAGTTAAAAAAAGCATAATAAAAATGATGACAGGACCAGATGCACCAAGACCGTACAGCACATCAATGCTTTTCCCCCACGTCCTCTAGTTGTGCTTCAAGAAGTGAGAGAATACTCAAAAGTGTCTCCCCAAGTATGGTATGCACTAACTATTCAGTAAATGATTGAAACTACCACTCCAGATTGCCAGGAAAACAAAATATGAGAACATTGTATATAGTGAAAACCTAAATGTTCCAAGGCTCTTTCTTATCTTGGCCATCTCAATTTAGCCATGAAGGTCAGATACTTATAAAGTTGACATAGATCTAGGAAAACTCATTTCATGCATCCATAAGCATGTGGTCAAGACAAATATAAGAATGAATCAGTACGAGGAAACTTTCACCTCCTTTAACAGTGAAGGCAAATCTTGTGCCCTGCTGGGAAACTCCTGGTTTGAAATGGAAAAATCAATGCCTCTGCATTTGACAAAGATTAACCAATCAGAAAAACTATACACAATTCATTCAATTGGAAATACTAGATAATATATGAAAGGAAAATGATATTGCAAGAAAATATTATAGTATCATCCTTTGGAAACAAAACAAAGCACCAGAAAGAGGGATACATATTATACTATCGTAACAACATGGCTATACAGAATCTCAAAAACAACTAATGTTAGACAGTAAGATGGATTGCCTCATTAAATAGAAGAAAACTTGTTCCTGTATTTTCATGATGTAGATCAAAAACACTTAGAAGATCAAACAGATGTCTTTACCAGATCCTACAATTATCCTCAATTACACTTCTTTAACATACAAATTTAAAAAACAACAATTTCAGAGCCAGTGAACAACAATGTTATGCGGAAAATATGAATACTTGAGTACATGGTGATGGAACATATGGTAGTATGAAATAGAAAGAACGTTGACAGATATATTATTTTCCTTAACACTTGGCAGAAATTTGGATTATGGGAGCTACTGTGCACATAAAAAAGATGGCAAGAACAATTTGGCATACAGAGAGAAATTAAACAATAAATTAAGAAGAAAATTTGTAAAAGTATAACTATTAATTCTGTCCTATTATTTTATCACATTATAGTCAAGAAAGGACTGCAATAATGCTTTGTTTTTACCCGTTTGAGCCACATTAAAATTCTCATTCTTGTACTCATTTTCAACCACACATTCTTTAATAAAATAATATTTTCCATCATATCAATAACGTTTCCTTCTTTTCAATCACATTCTCAATCAATCTACTATTCCAAAATAATGTGGCTCAAACACACCCTAAATTTCATGTGATATGGAGTCCTCCATATTCTGGGACCACAGATACTGCTGTGTTTTCTGTAAATCTCATGTGATAAGGGGTCCTCCATATTCTGGGACCAAGTCGATGCAAATTGTCCAGACATAAAAAGCCCTTCCCCACAACAAAACAAAATAAAACACTATGTGCATATTCATAAAATACAAGATTCTAGGCAAGTATATATATATATATCCTCCATCAGGAAATTTTTCTTTTCATTTCCATATATTTTAGACAGAATTTTACTGTAAGAAAATAGTCACTTAAAATAAATATAAGTCATAAATGTGAGGCAGACAGCAGGAAAGTAGTTTTTCCACACTGATGTTGATATAATTGCTATATACAACAATAAGGTAATGAGTACTTTGAACAAAAAATAGGTCCTTACCCACTTAATTATCTGTAGTTATCAAAACATAGAATAAATAACAGTTTTTACGATTTCCGCTGGCAACAGTTCAAATCTAATACATTGTGCCTTTGCTTTCTGATATAGCTCAGAATACCAAATCCTAGTTGATATTGCACAATCCCCTGCCAGCTAACCCAGGAACTAGACCTATTCAAGCTTTTTTGTAACTCTATTTTAGACCCCTTTCCCAGGCATAACAGAATTATATACGTTGTTTTCATGGAATATAATCAACACTTCCATTTCATATTGATTAACTAATAGGAAAGAGAGTTCAATGATTAGATTTTTGACTTTGGATACAACATATTTTTCTTTGCTTCTTATTTAGCACCAAGATCATATCTCCACCCGTCACCATTTGAGTTGCCTCCTGGCCAGAGTATCACCATTCCACCAATTTCAAAGGAAGATTGTGCAACTTTTATTATACCATACAGAGATAATGACAAGAGCAGACTAAGCTACATTCTTAACAAATTTAAGGTAGGCTACATGGATCCTTTTTTGCCACTCTGTTCAATCCATCGCTATATCTATAAAACATCCAGAATTTAGCTCCTTTACAAACCCATCAAGTCACGTTAATTTTGGTCTCTCTCTCTCTCTTCCCTACCATGTTCAACTGAGATTTCATATGCAACAAAAAAGGAACCACATTCAAATTCAGAAACTTGACAATCCAGAAATAAGCAAAAATAAAAAATAAAAACCTGGAAAGGATAAGGCAGCATTGAGAAATCCGGCCAGTTAGTATGTAGCGGGCAGACATGAGATCCCTCAGCTCATCAATGGTACTTTCATATGAGCAAGACATTTTAACGAATTTCTGGCAGACAGGCTGCTAACCAAGTAAATTGCTGTAGATGAGAAATTTGAGAAGCAAAATGGAAGGAGAAAAGAAGAAGAGAGAGCGGAAGGGCAAGAAAGAGAAACAGATCTGAGGGCCTAACAGCAGTACGCGATCCAAAACATATCAAAATTTCTTAAAATTTCAGAATAATTAAACTCAATTCCAAATCAAAGTATAACAGAAGTTGAATGTAGAGTCATACTAATGACGGATGCTTGTAGACAAACTATCAACAATCAGACTTAGTGCAAGAAAGCGTAGAAAGAGAAACGGGAAAGAGAGAGTGAGAACCGAGAGTGAGAAAAGATTGTGGAAGCCAGTTTCCGTACCCTTCAGTCATTGACCTTGAAGCATCAATGTCATAGTCAAGCCAAAACCACCCTCAAGAGGCTGCCTTTATTCTACCAAATACCCAAATTTCTGCCCAACTGAAATGAGAACCCTACCCTCTTTTATAGTTTTGACCCACAGCACTTATCTCGCAAAATTACCCAAATTACTCCAGACACAACTGACTATTGAATATTCGCCTCACCTAATTAATTTGAATGTGTTTAATTAAAATAATCCTAATAAATTTTAATGTGTTTACACCTTATATAGATTTTAAACAACGCATCACCTACCTCCGGATTCCAAAAGGGTTTCTTATATGGATACTAAATTAATTAATTTCCATACCATTTCCAGCCTATTTGGGATTACAAAAAGTATTAACCTTACCCAAACTATAATTCAGAAAATTTACAAATTACCAAATATGTGAAATTTACTAAAAGAGTCCCATGGGTTGAAAAATACTAGAAGAGTGGATTTATGAGCTACAAAATAAAGATTCAATTGACATATCAAGTCAGCAGTCACATATGAAGCTCAAAAGTCAAGTTTGAAGGTGAAGAAGTGGAGAATATTATTCTTAAAAGAGATTTACAAGAGATGAATCAGCCTGTGGCCCCAATGCTACAGCTGGCAGACTGAGGATCACATCTGTCATGCAAAAAGAAATAATTGTGATGGAAGAAAATGGAATATGGGCGTCTGATAATGGCCTCGGTTGTATTGGATCAGATGTTAAACAAAGACTACTGAGGGCTGATGTTGGAAATATAATATCTTAAAGAGAACTGGTATTTTCAAAAAAATTATTTTACATTCTTTCTTGACCCTCATATTGCAGACTCGCCTGTTACTGTTGTATTTCCTTATTCTGGTAGAAAAACTTACTTGATAGGGCACTATTGATTAATAATACAAGTATGGTTAAAAAAAAACTATTTGAAGCTTATGCCTCGATTCCCCACCTCATGTGAGGTTATCATAAAACGCCACAAAACCCACACCTTAAGGCCATTTGAGAGGCTCACAACTCATTTTTCTGAGGCTTACACCTCAAGCTTGAGACTCAAGCCAATTAAGGTGCTTGCCCATTCGCTTTGCATTTTTTAAACTTAATTATTTGCCATAAATTTTGAGTTATTTCTTTATAACTTAAAATCTTTTACGGGTTCGTTTATTTCCCTTTTTCTACCTACAAAAAAGGAAAATAGAAAGGGGAATACACCATTGAAATTGGAGAATGATAACAAAGAATGAAAAGAAAATTAAAATGAGGATGACGATGACGATGATGATTCCCTTAAATATCATAATAGTAGTTATGGTATAAAAAATTTTGAGTAGTCATAATTTTGTTACATATTTACTAATTTGTGAAATTATTTTCTATTTTACATTTATTTGCATGGCAGACATCTTTGTCATGGATTTTTTGAAATGTTTCATGGTATATTACAAGCATATTTTATATTTTTATATATTTTGAATACTTTTATTGTTCTATATTGAGGTTTACACCTCAAAGTGCCACAAGGCATACAAAAATAAAACGTCTCAGTACCCAATTAAGCCTTTTTAAAATAATAGTGAAGACGAGAAAGGAGATTGGCATTGCTAAATCACGTATCAGAATATGAAGGTGCTTAAAGGAATTAAGTTATTGGGGTAACATATTCAACTAAACTCTAACCTTTCAAATGTCAACATCTTAGGAGATCTCATATGGTTTTTGTAACTTAGTTTTCCACTTATAAAGAATATCTTACAATTGAAGTAGCAAGTGAATTGATAGTTGTTATGTATACGCACATATAATATAATATATAAGCTAAGTATAGCACAATACCAAAATCTAATTCTATAGCAATAAGGTGATTAAAATCAAATTTCAATGTCAATACCTCCTTGAATCAAAATATAAATGGGAAATTGTTGATCTACCAAGAGGAAATAAAGCCGTGGGATTCAAGTGGGTCTTCACAATGAAATACAAGGCAAATGGTGCATTAAAGAGATACAATGCCAGATTCGTAGCCAAAGCCAAAGGGACATATGGGATAGGCTATCAGGAGACCTATGCTCCCATGGAGAATATGAATGCCATTGAAGTGTTGTTGTCTTTAGCTGCCAAATTAGATAGCTCATGCCAACAATTTGACCTAAATTATGAATTTCTGTGTGTTTGCATGTTGAAAAAGTCTCTATATGGCCTAAAACAGCCTCTAGAGCTTTTTTTGAGCAACTGTGATTGAAAATCATTATCATAAGATTAAAATAGAAGGACCAATGAGACTACAATGTGATAACAAGACAACAATTACACAATATGGTACAATGTGATCACAGAAATATGTTGAGGATGATCGGCACTTTATCAAGGACGAGATAGACACTGGGTTACTACACATATTCCACGTTCCCTCTAAGAGTCAACTGGAAGCATGTTGACAAATGACTAGCTAGTCAACCTTTCTAGTAAACTTTTCTTCAGATAAAAGGTTAATTAACCATCTAGAATAGTATCACAACTACTTATCCTAACATCCACCGAATTTCTGTGTGTTCGCATGTTTAAAAAGTCTCTATATGGCCTAAAACAGCCTCTAGAGCTTTTTTGTGAGCAACTGTGATTGAAAATCATTATCATAAGATTAAAATAGAAGGACCAATGAGACTACAATGTGATAACAAGACAACAATTACACAATATGGTACAACATGATCACAGAAATATGTTGAGGTTGATCGGCACTTTATCAAGGATGAGATAGACACTGGGTTACTACACATATTCTACGTTCCCTCTAAGAGTCAACTGGAAGCATGACTTTATCAAGGATGAGATAGACACTGGGTTACTACACATATTCTACGTTCCCTCTAAGAGTCAACTGGAAGCATGTTGACAAAGGACTAGCTAGTCAACCTTTCTAGTAAACTTTTCTTCAGATAAAAGGTTAATTAACCATCTAGAATAGTATCACAACTACTTATCTTAACATCCACCGCAAAAACTTAGGAACATAATAACCATTATCCAATTCTACAATTCAAAGGCCAGAATGTTATGAATAAGGCAAATTCAATTTAGGTAGAAAATATCATAATAAAGAATGGGCACATACAAAACTAATTAAGCAGATACTGGGTTTTTGACATGTTCAGAGCCGATAAATGTGTCAGTCAATATAACCCTTTATAATCTTGCATATAGATGAGCTGAGACTCCATTTAGATAAATTTACAATTTTGCCTTTTCTACATTGTCAGTCTACAAATATACAAGGGGCTATTCTTACACTAAACTATTACGATTTACATTCTCAATGCCCTAAATTCTACTTACCACCCTCCACACCCCCGCCCCCACCCTCCCAAAAAAATAAAATAAAATAAATAATAATAATAATAACAATAATAATAATAACAATAATAATAATAATAATAATAAAACGGGTAAATTGTAAGCAAAGCCATGCTCTATTCCACAGGTATAAACAATTTTAGATACATTTTGAGGCACAAAGAATTAAAGCAAGCATTTTTCGGTGTTCCATATTAAACCCTAAATACAGATTAATTAAGATAACGTATGTGTGTGAAGTGGGTTTACCTGGCGAGAGAAAGGCAAAGGTTGACAAACTCAGCGGTTTCTTTTTCAGGGGCAGCACGGACATGAATGGCTAAACGATCAGCCACAGCTGCAATGCGAAAGGAGTTTACGTGTGAGGCGTTTAAAGCATTGTTTAGTGCTACTCTGTCGAAGTCGCCGTTCGTTTCAGTTCCGGCCATCTGCGCCGGTGTCACCTCTGTCATTCTTACAGTTTTACTCCCTCTCCCCACCTTCTCTTTAGTTCCAAGTTCTTAAATACTGTGGAAATTAGACGGTTTGAGTTTTGAATGAAAAATAAATAAATAATTTTTAAAAAAATCCTACTTTTTAATCGCATCATCTCCAAAAAAAAAAAAAGAAAAAAAATTTATAAATAAATAGTATTTATGAATCACTTAAAATATATGATTAAAATTACTTGACTATTTATAAATAATTATAAATATGAGCCAAACATAAGCTAAGCAAAAAAATAAATAAATATTGGAAAATACTTCATATAATTGATATAAATATTTTGTTTGATTGTGTTTAAAAAATAAACTTGCTTACTTTGAAAGTGGCTCAATTTCGTTTGGTCGGATCTAAAAAAATTTGAATAATGTTCATTGGTCAGGTCAGTGACAAAAGGTGAGGTGATCGGGTGTTGTGGTAGGATGGTATTGACTGTTGTGTTTATTTTTTCAAAATGTCCAATTATATATTGGCACGTATCTCTTATGTTATTAAATTTGTCATTGATTCGGTCACTATTACAAGATTGAAAAAATCAAGATTTACTCTTTTTTTTAAAGTATGTATAAAGATAAAGATATTTGCACTGGACTACTACATGGAGCCAGCTAACCTCCTTTAATAGGTTGGAAAAGTCTCTTCAACCTATCATTGGGGGCCAACTGGCCCCGGTATATACCAAAGCCACATTATTTTGTATGTAATACACTTAATTAGAGGGTTCTTCATTAATTTGTGTCATAATTTACTTTATTTACAAATGTATATAAGATAATATTTAAAATAATGCTATTTAAAGTAATGTTATATCATAAGTAATATGTGTGATGATTCATGTGGCGACGAACATCACTATTAATGTTGAATAGAATGTGGAGTCCCGCCTAAATTTATTTTAAAATGTATTAAATTTGATATTTATATGTTGCTAAAGGAATAAGGTGCACATGAAATTGGGGCATGGGCTTAAGCCCTTGTTTAAGCCCCATTTTTTTTGTTAAAAATACATTTTGAAATATTGTTTTGTTGTAGGATGTATGGTCAAAAAAATAAAAATAAAAAAAATTTTGAATTTACGTGTAAAATTATTTTATAGAAGAATGTATGGTTGAAAATAAATTTTAAAAAAATGAGAGCCAAACGTAGCCTCTATTTGGTTGGCATTTTTGTAGAGAGAGCATTTTTTTTTGTTAATGTAATGGGAACTATGTGATTGAAAAAGAATGAAAAGTTATTGATGTGATGGAAAATGTTATTTTACTGTAGAATGTGTGATTGAAAATGAGTAGAAAAATGAAAAATATAATGTGGCTCAAACAGGAACGTAGGTTAATTATGCAACAATAAGAATATAATAATTCATTTGAAATAATAAATATACATGTGTTTTAAGAATTACCTTTGTAACGTTTTTTATAAAAAAAACAATTCCTTCACGTTTGATCATGTAGATTTCACCTTCAAACTATTTGTCTTTTGTGTTTTTCAAGAAATAAAAACTTTAGGAAATTGTGTAGGTGAGTACAATAAAATTTACAAATAATTAAAGTTCAATATATGTGCATATTTATAATATGGACATACT
Source organism: Fraxinus anomala (assembly GCA_903798345.1). Classification (NCBI taxonomy): domain Eukaryota; kingdom Viridiplantae; phylum Streptophyta; class Magnoliopsida; order Lamiales; family Oleaceae; genus Fraxinus; species Fraxinus anomala. Next base: position 2,280 of record CAIGRN010086244.1, on the reverse strand, counting down.
TGGACAAATAAACAATACAATCCCATAAGAACTCTTCATTTTACTTGGATAAGGAATTTTTCCTAACTATGCAAATCCAAAAGGACTCTCTTTTGTTTGGATAAGGAACAATTCCTAACGACACAATCCCAGAAGGACTCTTCCTTTTGCTTGGATAAGAAATATTTCATAAAAGGACTTCCTTTTTATTCTCATCCAAATTGAACTCTTCCATATATTAATGGCACGTGTATGGCACAATTTAATCAATTAATTCTATACAGTTAATAATAAAACTTACAATTTATTTAATTCTTACTTTGAAGCCACCGAAGGGGCCAAATCGGATCCAATTATATTGAGGTCCAATAAATTAAATTTGATCTGTTCAACTCTTGATCGATCGAGATAGTATTAATTCAATTTTGGTTCACTAAAAAAAGGAGATTGCACTCCCAGTCTAACTAAAATTACTAAAACTATATATAAATAATTGTTCTTACGTATTATCCCATTAACCATCTTGAAGATTTGGAACAAAGTAAAATGATCAAAATGCTATTTTCCAATTGTACATTAAATTCTCAAATTTTATTTTCTATTTGACTGCCTCACGTGATCACGTCACAATATCAATGCAACAGTCGATGTCAAATTACTAAGCTCAAATTTAATTGTCCATTAAAGTCATGATCATGCCTATTAACTAGGTTATGGATTCCATATTGCAAATGTTCCTTGATTATTCACTTTAATTCGCAAGGCACCGAGATATTCAAAAGTGGTTTGATCTCACACATTGATAACTCAAAGAACTTCAGCTAGTAATCGAAATTCATTACCCGCCCATGATTAAGATACTACGTATAACAATAAAGTGGAATAAAATTCATGTGATCAATGTATCAAAAATTAAATTTCACTTGGCCAGATCCAATATATTCCAAAATGTATGCTCAATTTTTATTATCAAGTTAAAGATTAATTTTCATATAATTGGAACAATTTTATCAAGATAAGGTGTTTGTCTTTATTTGTCGATCATGAACTACAAAACTTATATCAGACTATAAACCGAGCCTTTTTATGCTTAACAACTTAAGCACTCGATTTATAATATCAAATCGATCTATGAACAAAATGCAAACTCAAATGGATACACTAAATGAACAATAGCTATAATTCCTTGCAAATAATCAGCCAAAGAGAGATGGATGGAGCTGATAGAAGAACTGGCTTACCTCCCATAACTACAAACAATTAATCTAAAAAATAAATTAATATTATGTTTCAAGCTANATCGATCTATGAACAAAATGCAAACTCAAATGGATACACTAAATGAACAATAGCTATAATTCCTTGCAAATAATCAGCCAAAGAGAGATGGATGGAGCTGATAGAAGAACTGGCTTACCTCCCATAACTACAAACAATTAATCTAAAAAATAAATTAATATTATGTTTCAAGCTATCACAATTAGAAATAAATTTACTCGACAGACAGACAAACACTATATCTTGAGACGAATTTGAGCCTTTTATAGGTTTTTTTTCATATTTTGCAAATGATTTTTGTCGGGATTTCTTTTCTGGTGCTGTGTTTTGAATTTGGAATTTTATTGGGTTGATATTCAATGAATAGATTTAAAATAAAAATAAAAACAATAAATTTATTGAATAAACAAAAATTTTTAACTCAAATTTCATGAAATGTTAAGCTAAATATAATTTTTAACAAATAAAGAGTAAAAACAGGTTGAATATGAACAAAATTTTATTGACGAATGATTAATTTGAAATTACAGATAGAAATTTTGAAACAAAGAAAAAATTCTAAAAATTACAATAATAATCAAAATTTTCTTAAAGGTGAATGAAAGTGAATATCTCCTACTATTTCACGCTTGCCTTGAACTGAAGAAATCCCTTCAATTTATAGCTGGGGAGAAGATCTTGAATAATTGAGGAATCTTGAAAAGTTGATTTGAATAGCATATTTCCTTTGCTTTTGTCTGCCACTTGAATAACTTTTGAATGCCTTTTGCTTTTGTCTGCCACTTGAAAGGACTTTTCTTAAAGCGACTTTAATAAAGTTTTCGTCATTTGTATGTTGGTAGTGCTGGCAAGAATAATTTGTTTGCTGGTAAGCATAATTTGAACATGAAGTCTTTGGCCTTTTGAGTACGAAACCTTTGAAATTCATCTAAATAACTGTGGCCATGTAGTCATTTAGTATTTTTCTTGTTTTCTTGATCAATTAGTTCGTCAATATCAAACCATATATATATATATATATAT
>CAIGRN010086241.1:0-13499 GCA_903798345.1 Fraxinus anomala | reverse complement strand
TTTTTTTTTTTTTTTTTTTTTTTTGTTAGCATAATTCATTAATTTGAAGTGTTTTGTTCTTTATTTTTCCTTCATCTGACGTTAGATGACTTAAAAATGTTCCAATATGCGGTGGACTTCATTTTAGTTCTTCATCACTTGAATGACTTATCTTCTTCTCGTTGGAAGTGGAAAGGTTCACACTGCTATTTGCTTGATCCAACCGGTTAAAAAATAAAATAAAATTCAAGAAGAATATTTTAAACAATTTTCAAGTTATTTTTCCTTTTTAAAACATAGATCAGATACATCAATTTGCACAATAAGTGTTAACAAATCTAACCCAGTAGTTAGAAAATAACGAGATATATAACAAATATGAAGTATGATCACAACACAAGAAGAACACAAGAAATTAGGCAGAGGAATTGAGAATTTATTAATATGGAGAAATAATACAAAATATTGTGTTTATCACAATTCTAATGAAGTCTAACTTGTTCTAACTATGAAGAAGAGCCAACTATATATAGGAGTATATATTTCAACCTTGGTCCATATTTCAACCTCTTCAAAGCCCGATCCACCAAATTCGCAAATGCCCAATGGAATTTTGGTCAATCTTTAACAATAAGCATTTTTAATGGCACTTACAGAGTCAAACTTGTTGATGTAAAAAAAGTTACATTGGAGCAAATGAAGCCAAAGTAGCGCATACAATATAAGCAAGTAAACATAGAAAAACTTGTTATTTCACTTATACACAATTCAATGACAATTTTCATTATTCAAGTATATTTTCATTTCTATGTCACTGACCACAGCCAGTATCATCAACGTGAAAATTGCAAGCTAACACCAATATGAGAAAAATATAAAAAGACAATCACTTTTTAAAGTCAACAAACTTGCTTCCTGCTAATTGTCATCACAATACGAAACTTTTTGATGTAGAACATATTGTTGAAGAATTGGATCAAAATAAAAAAAGTATTAGTGTATGGAGAGAACATTCGAATTTCGATTTGGCTCATAATAACATTCCGAAAAGAGGATGATGTTACGAGTAATACTCATCGCTATGCTATGATGTATGATGGATTTCGGCCATTCGAGTTCGTTTAAGACTCGGAAATTAATTTTTAAAGTTTTAGCACTATTTTTGTCATTTATTTTATCTCGAATTTTTTTTTTTAATTTTAGTTTGTTTAAGTTAGGTTTTCATTAATTTTAGTCCTACAAGACTAGGTTTTTATGTAAACCCTTATAAATAAAGGGTTATCTCATTGTTTTTTGTTACCTTTCATTAATAAAATTCGTGAGTTTAATTTTTCATAATTTGGTGGATTTCAAAATTCGCGTTATTAATAAGCATGAGTGACGTACCAATTACGAGGGCAAATTTGGACGCAACAAATCGATGGCTTAGCGATCTTACTACTCAAATCCAAGAGATTAGTCAATTGTTTCTATGGGGCATTGGAGAAAATGGCAAAATGAATAACAGGCAAAACAATGAACATATTGCTAAGCCTGTAGTTCGGGGAGGAAATAATATGAGACGTGCAGTAGAAGAAAGCGAATCGAAGTCAAAGGAGAAGTTCGAAGCGCTGTTGCATAATAATCAAAATCGAAATACCTTTGATGATTATCGGATTAAAGCAGATATTCCCTCGTTCATTGGTAGTCTAAAAATCGAAGAGTTTTTGGATTGGTTGATGGAGGTTGAACGATTTTTTGAAATTACGGATGTGCTGGAGGACAAGATAGTGGCATTTCGTTTGAAATCGACAGTAGCAGTATGGTGAGATCAATTACAGAATACTCGAAGGATATATGGAAAGAGTCAGATTCAGACTTGGAGAAAGATGAAGTAGTGTACAGATTACGAATTGATTTTGTATCGTATGTATATGGGATGCACGCAGGGCAGTCACACAGTATTGGACTATACCAACGAATTTATACGGTTGACAGAGTGGAATAATATATCAAAATCCGAAAATCAAAGGGTTAGCCAGGTATACCGGTGGTTTGAAGGTGGCTCTTCAAGATAGAATTGGGTTACAGAATATTTGGACATTGTAGAAAGCCATTAACATTGCAACAAAGGCTGAGATGATGGAATCTGATAAGAGGGCGACCACCTATAGGGAAGTTCTCCCATTAGTCGAACCATCATTATCTATTCATTTAGACAAAGAGAATGCTTCACTAAAAACTCCAGCCAACTCTAACAAGAGCAATGCTTACAACGTGGTCTATTTGGAAGCAAAGGTCAAACTCGAAGCATTTGTTATAGATGCCACAACCCTGGGCATCGCTCCAACAACTGCCCAGAAATAAAGCAGGTTAATTTGGTGGAGCTCGAGACAATGGATGAAGGAGAACATATTGAGATGGAAAATGAGAATGCAGGAGTGGAGTTCACTGATAAGGAAGTGCACTTTCTGCCTAAAAGGTCATTCCTAGGATTTTTGGTTGGTGAAAAAGGTCTATAGGTGGATCAAGAAAAGACAAGAGAAATCCGAAATTGTCCAACACCAAAATCAGTTTACGAAGTAAGAAGTTTTCATGGTTTCATAAATTTCTAGCGATTTATCAGAAATTTTAGCACTCTTTTGGCACCACTCACAGAATGTTTAAAGAATGAGAGATTCAGTTGGGGAGAGGAACAAAATAAAAGTTTCGCCTTCATCAAGGAAAAATTGTGCACAGCTCCAGTATTAACCTTGCCAAGTTTCAAGAAAATCTTTGAGGTGGAGTGTGATAGTGGTGGTTTGGGTGTTGGGACTGGCCTTTTCTAAGAGAAGAGGCATGTGGCTTTTTTTTTCAGAATAGTTGAGTGATGCTGGCAATAGTGGAGTACTTATGAGTAGGAATTCTTTACAGTGGTGAGGGCTTAGAAGTAATGGGAACACTACCTTATAAAGAATGAGTTTGTGTTGTACACTAATCACCAAACCTTGAAGTTTATTCATAGTCAGAAACATATTTGCAGAATGCATGCTCAGTGGGTGAATTTTCTCCAAAAATTTCCTTTTGTGATTAAACATAAATTTGGGAGCTCGAATAGAATTGTTGATGCTCTTAGTCGGAGAGCCTCGTTACTAGTCACACTGACATAGGAAATTATTGGATTTGAGTGCATGAAGGAACTGTATGCAGATAATCCTAATTTTTAGGATATTTGGAGCAAGTTTGTAAATGTTGAAGCAATAACAAATTTCTATATCAGTGGTGGATGTTTGTTCAAGGGCAACCAGCTTTGTATTCTCGTTTTATCTCTATGAGAAAAGTTTATTCGAGATCTGCATGGTGGAGGTCTAAGTGGACACTTGGGGCATGACAAGACAATAGCCATTTTTGAAGCTAGGTACTATTGGCCACAGTTGAAGCGAGATGTTGGGGTTATAATCAGAAAATGTTATACTTGTTAGGTGTCAAAGGGTCAAATGCAGAATACCGAGCTGTACATGCCACTTCCGGTCCCTCAGGGCATATGACAAGATCTTGCTATGAATTTCATTCTAAGATTACCTCGTACTCAACGGGGAGTAGATTTTGTTTTTGTAATGGTTGACAGTTTCTCCAAGATGGGCTCACTTTATAGCTTGTCGGAAGACCTCAGATCCATTGTAGATTGCCAAACTGTTTTTCATGGAAATTATTCAATTGCATGGAGTTCCCAAGTCTATCATATCATATCGGGATAAAAAGTTTATGGGACACTTTTGGATTATATTATGGAAGTTGTTTGGGATGAATTTGAATCGAAGTAAAACTGTTTATCCCCAGATTGATGTACAGGCTAAAGTCACAAACCGTACCCTTGGAAATATAGTTTGAAGTGTTTGTGGAGATAAACCCAAACAATGGGATCTTGCATTACCTCATGTCGAGTTTGCATAAAATAGCACAGTTCGTAGTTCTACATGCAAGTCACCAGTTGCCATTATTTATACAAAATTTTCTTACCATGTTGTCGATTTGGTGAAGTTGCCTAAGGGTAATAGTAAGGGTGTTGCTTTGAACATCTGGCAAAAGAGATGCTAGCAGTCTGTGATGAAGTAAAGCAGAAATTGGAGAAGATTAATGCAAAGTATAAGGCAACGGAAGATTCACATCAACAGAATAAACAATTTAAGGAATGAGATTCAGTGATGGTGTTTATGAGAAAATGAGAGATTTCCAGCTTCTATTGGTATTTCTTGAACGTTCAATACAACAGATTTGTATAATTTTTATAAGGATGATAAGCCTTTATATCCAGAATATAACTCGGGGACAAGTTCTTTTGAGGTGGAAGGGCCTGATGTAGAACATATTGTTGAAGAATTGCATCAAAATGAGAAAAAACTAATAGTGTAGAGAGAACATTCGAATTTCGATTTGAGCTCATAATAACATTCCGAAAAAAGGACGACGATACGAATAATACTCATCGTATGCCATGGCATACGATAGATTTCTGCCATCCGAGTTTGTTTAGGAATTGAAAACTAATTTTTAAAGTTTCAACGTTATTGTTGTCATTTATTTTATCTTGAATTCTTTTTTAATTTTAATTTGTTTAAGTTACGTTTTTATTAATTTTAGTACTATTATACTAGATTTTCATGCAAACCTTTATAAATAAAGGGTTATCTCATTGTTTTTTTTTTTTTTTTTTGTTACTTTTCATTAATAAAATTCGTGAGTTTAATTTTTCATAATTTGATGGATTTCAAAATTCACGTTCTTAACGTTTTCGCTTGAATTCCTTATTTTGCGCTTCATCACTTTTGAAGTCGACTCATTTTTTTGTCATTGACCCTTACTTCAAGAAACATAGGAGTCATATTTCCTGGTGTGAGGGGTCCTTAATATTCAAAGATTGAAATGCTTTCTATTGATTTATTAAGTCGGTCTTGAATTCTTACGTTAAAAAGGAGGATGACTTCCGATGTGAGGCTGTCTACCAATCCAAAGACATTAGTAATAGAGGGAATTACACCTATTGCCCATTTTTGTTTAGTAATTCAAAGTTTTAATCCACAACATATAAAGGTTATGCTACTCCATTTAATATGATGGCCATTTAAGATTGAACAACAAGTTTATATATATTATTAGAGTCAATTAAGCTCAAATGATTATCGAATAACGATGAAATCTTACATTGAGTTACGATAAAATATATATCATATATGGGTTTGAGCAACTCCTTTTAATTACTTGACTTTCTATAGCATAAGGTACAAAACCTCTACTGTTTCTCGAATAATTTGAATTGACATTTATAGTAAAAAGTTGGATATAGAAAAGAAGGCGCATGATTGATTTTATCAAACTCGAAAGGCAATTAATAACCGGTACAGAATGTAAATGTGGATCCAATAGATGATGGTTTTGATTATAGTTTCGAGTGCAACTATGTAACGAGGGTAGCTATGGAGTACTGCCATATAGGTTGTGAAATCTCAGTCGTTGTGGGTGTTGCAACATCGATCAAGGTATGGTTATTGGATTGGAAGGTGATTGTCTTTTTAGCATTTTGAAGCACCAAGTTATTGACCTCAAATCCTCAACCAACCTAATAACATTTGAAGATTCGACCTCGTGATCCTGTCTTCATAAAGTCATGAGTTCAAAACTGTACTTAAAAGGTTCTTGACAGTTTTGAGGATGCAGGAGATTTGAATGCAACTAATTTTATTTTCTTCACCTCAATTTCATCAAAATCTTCCATGAATTTCATGTGGAAAAAATAGCTTAACGTAAAAACTGTCCTTTAAGGGAATGTATTACTTAAAATTTTGGTTAATAATGTATGATCTAAAACAGAATCTTTTGCATGAAAAATTTTATGATCTTTTATTTCGACAATGGTGAATTTCTGCCGCTCAATTGAAACAGAGCCCTAGGCCATAATTCAAGGACAACTCCACAAGCCAAGCCAGGTTTTTTTTTTTCATGTATCATCTGTCTTCTTTCAAAAAATTTAACGGGATGAATATATTATTATGCTCCTTTTATGAAACTCGACCAATGAGATTGAAATCAAAAGTAGAAGACTATTTATTAGTGAGCAAAAGACAGTTTTCTTGTTCACCAGTTAGTTTTATGCAGTCTAAAAATAATTGGACCCTGCAATAACCTTTGCATACTTATAAGGGAATTTTCTTTCCTCCCTCAATTTCCATGTTACACAACGTCACCCATTTACCCCTATTAGCTTGAAGACTGACTTGGTATGTCAATTTAATTTTTACATATCTTTCTTATTGCTGTTTGCAAGAAGTAAAAAAGCCAAGTGTAATGTTTATAGAACTACATCGATGGGTCATAATTGCACTATCAATAATTGGCAAGTCGAATTCCTCTTTATTATGATGCATGAACTTAGCATGACACGCTAGGCCAAATTAATTCTTTCAATTACTGTTGAAAACTTGTAGAATATTTAATCTATCAGATGCCTCTTGTTGCTACATCTCAAGATATTGAAGAGAGAAAAAGAGCCCAAATTGTATTATCAAAATGTTACAGAGAATATGTGAAACTATTTGATATGTGAAATTACGAGAGAATGTTATTAGCTGCTTAAACAAACAATTACAAAAACGGATAGTTGCTTCTGATGAGGAAATTGTTTAGAAACTACTAAATGGCATCAAGCTATGTGAATCTTTAGGGGACAAGTGTCTGATGATGGAATGGTATTGTCACTAGTATTTGTCCATGTGTATTTGTCTTTCGAAATCAGTACTGATTCGGACTTGTACAGTTGTACGCCCTGATTTGTAGTTTCTGAAGTAGTCGAGAATGTTTGAGACATTCTAACACTCTCCAGCTCCATGGCTACTTCTTTCATAGTTGGCCTGAGACATTCTAACACTCTCCAATTCCATGGCTACTTCTTTCATAGTTGGCCTATTCTTTCCATTCAAATTTAAGCACCTTTGCGCAACACTGGCCACCGCAATAAGCTCTTCTTTATTGCCTTGCTGTAAAACTTGGGTGTCAAGAACTGTTTCAAGATTTTTTCCTTCCATACATAACAAAAACCTTGTTGCTAAACTTCTTTGTTCTCCTATTCTATCAAAAGATATTGGTCTTTGTCCAGTCAAGAGCTCGATAAGAACAACTCCAAAACTGTAAACATCACTTTTTTCTGTAAACTGACTTGATTGAAAGTACTCTGGATCTAAGTATCCAATTGTCCCTTTTACTAAGGTAGTTTGATGAGTTCGATCCACTGCAATTGACATTGAAGTTCCAAAGTCGGCAACTTTTGCTACATATTTTTCATCAAGAAGTATGTTGGATGACTTAATGTCTCTGTGATAGATGGGAATAGAAGTTGCACAATGAAGATATGCAAGTGCTTCTGCGACTTCCACGGCAATTTTCAAACGCCGATGCCATGAAAATGGGAATTCATTGTTCTCATCATGGATATGATCGAAAAGTGTCCCATTGGAAATGAATTCATAAACTAGTAAAGGAACTTCTGTTTCTAGGCAATATCCTAATAGCTTAACAACATTCTTGTGAATAATTTTTGAAAGCATGACAACCTCGTTAATGAATTGTTCCACTTGGTTTTCATCTATTAAGATGGATTTCTTTATTGCTACGATTTTTCCATCAGATAACATACCTTTATACACAGTGCCTTGACCTCCTTTACCAAGTATTCGACTTTCATTGAAGTGATCAGTTGCTGTCTCTAGTTCTTTAGAAGTGAAGAGTCGTGTTTTTTCTAGTATAACTTCACCACTTGATATTTGTTGTTGTAGCAAGAGTCCACCATTTCGTTTGAAGAACTTTTGTTTGCGCTTCTTATTTTTTCTTTTCTTGTGACACTTGTACAACCAAAAGCAATTTGATAATAGAAGTAGGAATCCTATTCCTGAGCCCAAGCTTACTCCTGAAAAGTGTCAACATATGCAAAGTAATTCAAGACAAGAACATCACATCTAATGTGGACTTTAATCAAGTATAGTTTTTGCCGAGTCGGAATATTGATCATTTTTGCTTGCTTGCTTGTTTGATAATGAGATAACAATGCAGTAGTATTAAGAATTCTAAAGACAAGCTTGATGACATTATTTTTTATAGAATTGCGAAACATTTTATAGAATAACTTCACTATTCTATAAAAAGTTATTCTAAATATACGAAATACTTTTAAAAAATTATTTAAACATGTTTAAAAAAAGCTTCTTAACGTTATAAACAACTTTTTCTTTCCAAAAGCCCTGCCAAATAAGCCCCAATACTTAAATTTGGAGTATAAATTTTCTAATGTGAGTTGCTATTCTTCATACTATGATTGATATATTGGATTGTCGAATTCATTAGTGTGACAGTCAAGTTAGTATTAAATTCTATCTATTGCTCGAAACTAAGTACTTTTGCATATTAAGCATTGAGTTTGGTATTATCGTGATTTTTAAGAAAAAATGCTTATTTGCAGTGCTCAAGAGGAAAAAAAATTAATTGCTGGAAGAATCAATTAAATGTTTGTTAAACTTTCGTTTCAGAATTACTTCATGTTTCAAAATAGTATACTTATTAACGTCGATAAGTTAAAAATATTTATTATTGTGCCGAATACAATAACATTTGAACATTAATTATAAAAATATTCTTTTTCATTATTATTATCATGAATAGTAAAATCACTAAAATGTGTTGTTCGAGACAGTAAAAGGTATAACCCAATAATTCCTAAAGTCAAATTTAAATAATATAATTATCGCTTAGTAAAAATTAAATTAATCAGAGATATATCTAACTAATTTTTGTTCTACCTTTTTAAAAAATATTCTACATAGATTTTGGGTAAAAAATATCCTATTGGTTCATTAATGATTTTAAGAATTAGATATTTTGGAAAGATTATTCTTTAATTGATTATGGTTTCTTAAATAAATTAATTTTTAATATTGATTACAAGAAAAAATTTCAAGAATTTATATAAAAAGATCTAAGTTGTAATTTAAAATGAGGAAAAATTAAGAAATATAAATTACAGTTATGTAATATGCAAAAATTAATTGAAAATTACCTATTGTCGCTTTGCGATGAGACAATGGCAGTACCGGCCCTTGTATACAACCAGTACCATTTTTTTTGCCATCACCAATATAACCATCGCGGCAATAACACTCGTAAGAACCCAAAGTATTGGTACAAATTCCATAGGAGGCGCACGGATTATTGTTGCATTCATTGATATCTGCCACCCACCCATCATACATCAAAGCAAATGACTGTTAGATTTCTTGTATTGAATTGGATAGCCGAATGCACAAGTCTTTTAATTAAATAATATAAAAAATTTAAAACTAACCTCGGCACCCGAGGTAGGGATTGCCCTCATATCCTTTCTTGCACCTGCATTCATATCCTCCATTAAAGGAATCCCAGTTAGTGCAATGACTATTATTTCCACATGAAGTTTTGTTGCATGTCGAATCAGGACCAATTCTCCAATCTAACACCAATGGTTTATCTATAAACTCTTTATTATTCTTCTGGAATGCTGTTGGATCATTGAGATCGGTTAATTTAAAAGTAAAATTACCAATATCGCTGATCATTCCAATGAAGGCAAAACTACATAGGAAATCTTTCCTCTCTTTCCCCCAATTAGTATGCATGTCGACCAGATCAACACCGAGCAAGACAGAATTGGATATGGAGGTTCGGCAACAGCCCACGACGGGGCATTTTCCGACGGAATCACTTTGAAGCTGTGGACAGTACGGCAGACATCCAATACCGTTGAAGTTGTGGGTTAGGTTTGAAAGCTGTTGTACCATAGCCAAGTCATCACAACCAACTGCTGTTAGCTGATTTGCATCTGACAAGATATAAGGAGTAGGGAACAAATCGAGGCCTATAGAATTATTCATTGTACTGTAATTGGACCACACTGAGCCATAGCATGTCCTTGCCAGCTGTATCTCCGAGTTCTTAACATAGATTTGGGATTTTGAGATATTAACAACCTCTATGGTAAGGACTTCTTCGACACTCGCATTAACATGGATTAGGGATTTTGAGAGGTGAGGTTTTGGAGGGTTGAAAGAAGTATCGCAGGTGATGTTGAAGTCCGAGTTCATAGAACAATTTGGCCCGATACCAAATGGGTATGGAATGTCTACGTTACCACAACTGCTTTGGCAGCCAGGTTTGGTATTGTTGGTAGTGGTGGTAGCGTTTGATGGTTGTGCCACCGCTAGTGAAAGCAAGAAGAACATATGGAGCAAAGCACAACGCGTAGCCATGTTTTGCTTTGGAATTTGCATGTTCAGAATGATTTGAGTTAATTGTATTTATAGGCAAAAAAATATTCTCTATTGGTTTCACATTAAGACGTCACCTTAAAAAAAAACATTGGTGCACGGGAGCAAAATATAGATTAGCTTAATCCATGGTAGAAAATCCGTACTGTTAGTTTTATTTTAATTTAAAATTATCATTTTACCCCTTTTAAAATTGATCAAAGTAAATTATTTGAGCTAACTAACGATCAAATTAACGGTTTCCATCCATTTCAATTCCATGTGTGAGTTTTTCAAAGGTTCTATATTGTGGATGACAAAAATAAAATGTTTGAATCAAGTCTACAATAAAATAAAATGTTTGGTACCATAACTATAAATCTCCCTATATTAAATGACTTCATCAAAATTAAACTGCTTAAAAATAAGCATAAACAATTAATAACACATTTGTTACGCAATCAACGACTTTATTTGTCAATACGTATATTATTTTATTTGTTTAGGAAAGGGTAGCTAACATAATAGAAAAATGCAGTTAAATTTGCTAACAATCTAACACCACCTATTTTGCGCTATTGGATTATTAAAACTAGACATGTTCTATTGTCACTTGATCAAATTTATGTAGCATGAAAAATCCATTCTTTGCAATATGCATTTTCAAAATGGTTAGGCTAATCTCTTTATATAGCATGTTGGAATGCAGGCTTGCTATTCAATATATGAAGTATATACATCACCTAAATCGTTAAAAAATTAAGAAACTTATCAATTTATATTTTGTATTCATGTACGTGTTCAATTTATTTATTCTTGCTTCATTGTGTTTCAAAAAACATACGTGAGAGATATTAGTTTAATTCTAAACAACAACAACAACAACAACAATAATAATAATAAGGTAACGTTTTACAGTACCTCTTTTTTGGTCTACAATGGATACACCTCTATAACAACCATGGGATGTGAGTGGGAGTAGTCTTGTTAGGTCTATTTTTTGTCTTTTTTTACAGGGAAAAATTATGACAATAGAGTATGTATTTTTACCCAAAAAAAGGTAAACAAATAAGAAAAAAAAATTGCGATCGAAACCATTCGATTTGCAAACTAGTATAAAAAATGGAACTGGAATCGATCGGTTCTCTGTGCAGTGTTCCAAAACCTACAAGTTGCTTATAGGAACCAGTGCTAAATCGACCGATTCGATCTGATTCTAGTTCTGTTAGGTGGGTTGTTGGAAAAAAACCCACCCCTACCATGAGGTCTCATGACATATTGGTCTTCCCATCAAGTCAATGCAGTCTATATTTCTAAAGTTTAGTTGGGACAAGAATTCGAGTTTCAATAAACAGTCTATACCTTGAGCTTTCTATTGTCTGATAATAATGCCATTGGTTGTTATATGTTAACATCTAATTGTCATTTCAATGGCACATCAAATTATTCATTTAAATCTAAGTTATTAGAGGGGGATCATATTTATTATTTAAATGTAGATTTTAAAATACATCCAAATTCTTCTATTTTTATCAAAGGCCTAACACAAAGATGATTTTACTATTTTTGCTATTTCCTCTAACTTCTAATAATCTAACAACACGTGTTTTTGTGCTATTAGATTATTAGAATAGCAGACTATCCCATATTGTCACTTGATCAGTTTTTTTTTTTGTTAGAGCCTAGAAAACTCACTTCTCGTCAAAATGGTACCTCGTATCCCACCACTCAGCTCTGAGTGGAAATAAAAAAACATAAATGGACTTAATTTTGGAAAGGATATCGTTTATTTTGTTTCATTTCCCACACTACGGAAAAAATACCATGCTATGTTGCATATCATATTTTATATTAAAAATTTTATGACAATATAGGATGTGTATTTTAACAAAAAAAGAACTAAAAGAAAGAAAACTTTGCAGATTCAGTTCTCAAACAAGCACCAAGAACTAGAGCCTAGAGGAATCAGTGCTTATTCGGTCTTATTTCAATTTTATTAGATATGTTCTTGGAAAAAATATCCACTCCTACCATAAATATATTGGTCTTCCCATCAAATCATTGCAGTTAATATTCATAAAGTTTAGTAGGGACAAGAGTCCCACTTTGAATAAATAGCTACCGGCTTTTGTTGAAGATTTTTTCTTTGTAAAGGAACTTCCTATTTTCATTGAAAAACTTTGGTCTAAAAATTTAAGATGCCAAGGAATGAAGAAATTTATTTATCTATGATATATTTAACACTATTTCTCACGTGCAGATTCAATTTATTTATTTTTGTAATTTCTTTATAAATGAGTGAAGATGAACATGGATCAAGACAATTATCTACTCTCATGTGATATTAAACAACTTCATCAAAATTTAAAGGGTTAAAAAATATATTTTATTCAACAATTAAAATAACGCATTTGTTACACAATCGACGACTTTGTTAATTAGTACGCATAATACAAGTCTAACTTCAAAGGTTTCTAAAAATATCGTTGTGACATTTATTATTGGTCTTCACACCAAGTCAATCCATTTAATGTCCACACAATTATCATCCTCTTGCAAAGAATTTTTAGGTTGTCTTGGGGCTTTCTATTGTTTGATAATAATGTTACTGTTCGTTATATGTATGTTAACATCTAATTGTCATTTCAACGGTACATTAAATTATTCATTTAAATCCAAGTTATTAGAGGGATCATATTTATTTATTTAAATGTAGATTTTAAAATGCATCACATGCGCATCCAAATTCTTTTAATTTTATCAAGAATCATGCTACAATAACATAATGATTGACTTATTCCTTAACATAATGTCACGTGGTATTTTATTATTAAATTGTTTAAAACACAATCAATTTTTACATCCAATCATATCTTGCTAATACTTATTATATCAATGCATCTGTCAACATTTTTTTGTCAGAGTGGCATAACTCTTTTATCAAATGCCTAACACAGATAATTTTTACTATGTTTGCTATTTCCTTTTACATTTTATTTGCTATTTCTGCTAACTGCTAATAATCTAACAACACGTGTTTTTGTGCTATTGGATGGTTAGAATAGCAGACTATGCCATACTGTCACTAGATCAGATTTTTTTTTTTTTTTTTTTCCATTGAAGTCGAGCAAACTCACTTCTTGTACTTCAAAATGGGTAGTTGCTTCAAATGAGGAAACTACTTAGCAACTACTAAATGGCGTCTGTTGTCGTGTAGACGACTAACTCAATTGAAAGAAC
>CAIGRN010086239.1:0-29430 GCA_903798345.1 Fraxinus anomala | reverse complement strand
TTGATAAATTCAAGAAATATGATATCATTTCTGTGAAAACACCAATGGATGCCAATATGCATCTCGTTTTTAACATTGGTGATAGTAAGCCTCAATTGGAATATTCTCGTATTATTGGTAATTTTATGTATGTCGTGAACTGAACTGAACTCGACTTGATATTGCTTATTATATAAGTAGGCTAAGTCAATATACGAGTAATTCGAGCAGTTAGCACTAGAAGGCAATTGTTAGAGTTTAAAGGTATTTAAAACATACCAAACACTTTGGATTGCACTATTCGAGATATCCAGCATTACTTGAAGGATACTGTGATGCAAATTGGATATCAGATACTAAAGACTCCAAGTCGACAAGTGGATATGTATTTACACTTGGAGGTGCTGTAGTGTCATGGAAATCTNAAAACATACCAAACACTTTGGATTGCACTATTCGAGATATCCAGCAGTACTTGAAGGATACTGTGATACAAATTGGATATCAGATACTAAAGACTCTAAGTCAATAAGTGGATATGTCTTTACACTTGGTGGTGTTGCAGTATCATGAAAATCTTCAAAACAAACATGTATAGCTAGATCAACGATGGAATTCGAATTCATTGCGTTAGATAAAGTTGGGAAGAAGCCATATAACTCCAAAACTTTCTAGAAGATATTTCATGTTAGGTAAAACATGTGCCTGCTATATGTATCCATTGCAATAACCAATTGGCAATTGAAAGGGCAAATAATGCTATATATAACGGTAAATCTCAACACACACGTCGTAAACACAATACTGTTAGACAATTGCTCTCTACTATATTATCTCTATAGATTATGTGAAATTAAAAGCGAATATTGCAGATCCGCTAACTAAAGGTTTGATAAGATAGCAAGTCCAAAGTTCATCAAAGGGAAAGGGGTAAAAACAGATAAAATAACCAAAATTTTCCATGGGGCAACCCAACCTAGTTTACTGGAGATCCCAAGATATAGGTTCAATAGGACAACTAAACTATGAGAAACTCAATATGCACTAGGGAGATTTTTACTCCTACCCATTCTTATGATGAGCTAATGCCTAACTGCCGCAAAATAGGTTAAGTAGCATTTTTAATGATCTCTACATCTTGATTCGTTCAAGTGAAGTATAGCATACTTTTTATGGAGATTATTTATGTGGGTATGAAGAGGCCACTTCTACGAGAGTTATGTGAAGATAAATACTCTAAAAAATACTCCTAGACCAGGAGGTGTCCAAGGCTAAAATGGACATGAACACAAGAACCAATTGTGTTCGAAGGGAACTGTGTGACTTCTATTGTCTAGGTTTATTCAAACGGTTGACTGTTCAAAGCTTCTTGCTACTAATTGGCCAAGTAAATCCGATAGATTTTACTATGGACAAATTCTTTATCCAAATGCATTTTTTTCTTCATTTATGCTTCGAAAAACATATCAGATGTTGTTGTTTGGAAAATGCCGACATATTTTATTCATATGGGGGATTGCTGGAAATGGTTTGTTGATTAGTGAATTGGGTCAAATACGAGTTCCAATTTTAGTGGGACCCACACTTCAATTTTAATGGAACCAAGCATATTTATGTTCTACTATTTGAGGTTCGTGTTCGAGTGCAGCTGTTGGTACTGGTATGTCCTTCTACTATATTATCTTTTTGGACAAAATTTATTTGAATTTTTGGGCCAATTTGTAATTAATCAAATTCTTGGGTAATTAANTGGATACTTAAATGATATTATTTTTTATTGGCTTATTTTCGAGTAATTTTCTGTCTGGATGGACTGTTAACCGACTAAACAGCCGACTGTTAACCGAACCTTGGTGTTTTTTCGAGTTTTGAGGACTGTCTGAATAGTGACGACTGTTTTGAAAAGGCTTGAAAGGTGTTCGATTGGCCATGAATGAATCTATAAATAGCATGCCCTACTACAAGAAAATTACACCATTTTCATTGCAAAATTTATGTGCTTTGAATATTATTATCTTTCATGTTCCGATACTATTTTCAAAGTAAAAACACTTAAATGAGTTCATTGAAACTCCTATAGATTGTTGTGTTGCTTCTGTAGGAGAAGAATTATGTTATATCATGGGATATGATTGTTGAATGCCTTTAGCACCTTTGAAGGCAACAAATTTGCTTTAAGGAAATATCATAAAATTGGTGGGTTCGAATTAACATTATGATCCTGTTGATCATCTTGTTCCGCTGTTCAAGGTACTTACGCTAACTCTGTCAAAGTAGTATACTCAGATTGTTCAAATGAGGAATTTATACTCTAGTTATAAAAAGTTATGTTACAACTAGATATTTTACTTCACTACTACAACATAACTATCTTGTTCTTTGCAATGATAGAAGAGAAAAACTTTAAAAGAAACAAAAACATGCTGATCGAGTATCAATTGAATTTCCCATCTTGCAATTTTGGTTCCCAATTTTTTATTTTGTGTACTCACATCCTAAACTTCTGCCATTAGGTGCGCAATTGGTCTTTTAAATGAATTCTATCCGAAATGATTGTTAATTTTGCTCATTTAGTTCACTTTCTTGTTGTTAGGTTTTTTATGTAATGGCAAATTTGTGAACAAAAGGGACTAGATTTAATGTGCTGTAAAAGTCAATGAGTAAGTCGCAAATATTATAAATTGAGTTGTATTAGGTCTAGGGTCCGAGAATGGAAAAGAAGGAAAAACAGTGTTGCAATTTTGCTAGACTATCGTCATGACTTAGCTCGAGTGGCAGAAATATAAACATTGTCGCTAGCATGTCACCTGGCCTTCGCTCGCCTGTCGTCCAACTTTCGCTCGAGTCACAAGGTTATCCAAAGAATTTTAATTCACTTTTTAAAGGCTTTTTATCCAGCCCATTCATTCATAAACCTACAGTATAAATACAAGAATGCCTCTGAACGTCTTTTCTTAAGGTTGAACATTGATAAAACATTGATTACTTCATATTATCTCTATCCATATCTTCCAACCTTCATTGATTGTTTTGTCCTTGGCATTGAAAACATCAAACCTACAATTCAAATACAAAATTACTACTTCCTACATATCTGTCAGAGTACTGAAGATCAAGTGAATATGACTGGAGTTCCAGTTCTTTTTAGAGAACGCAGAGTTCTTCGTTGATCCACAGGAGATAGATGAATTTTTCAAGCCGGGAGTTGGTGTAGGAGCACGCAATCCAGGAGAGCTCGCAGAATTGCGGTCAGGAGGTTAGAAAATACTAGTGGTAGTCGAGTCTGACGGACTGTAAGTTCTAATTCATTTATAGTGGATTGTTGATTGGCAAAGTGCCCAGAGTTTTTACCCAGTTGGAGTTTCTCCGTGATCATTCTTGGTGTTTATTTATTGCTTTCATAAACTACGGCAATTCAACTTAGGAAAATTGACTTGATTGATTAACTAGGTGTAGTTTGGGTCGAACATCGTTATTTTACTTGTATTTCTTTTTATTGCGGGGGCAAATTTATCAAACCTAAATATATTTAAAATAAAAAGAAATAAATTTAGAGAATAAAAAGTAGCATCTTCTTCAACCACCACTTTCACGCACCACCCCCTCAATCCCAGTCCCTTTCCATGCCTAGCCTATCTCTATTCCTGCTAATCCCAAACAGTAGCTCTATAAGAAAATCACAAGTGAAACATTTTTCTCTATATACAATTTCTACTTTCCCCATAGGGAACATGTTCTTCCACCCTCACCATTTATTCATTCACCCACTCCACCACCATTTGAATATTGAATATGTATGTTTAAAGATTTTTTCTATATAGAATGATCTCTTGAATTGATTATTTGATTGTATCTTAAAATAAAATCTATCTTATCTTTTTCGATTGCCATTCATACACCACGAAAAGGTCTCAAATGTTCATAAAAAGATGAGTTTTTTCATGTGAAAAAGCCGAAAAAGAGATCAGAATTTATAACCTAACAGTCAAAAAATTGGCCAAGACAATCACCCATTACAAAATAGGCTCTTACCCAGGCCAAAACTTTGGCCTCTGGTAAACCAAATAAAGGTTGGGCGAGTAGCTTGGGGACTCACCCAGGCTAAAATTTTAGCCCCTCCATTTTTTCTTTTCATTTTACTTTCGGTGTTTCCGTACTTGATCGATACACCCATATATGAATGTATTATCATTCCAATATAATTATCATTATAAGTTGAAGAAATTTGCTAGAATAAAGTGCTTCGTCTGTATATAATTTTGTATTATTTGATAAAATAATAAAAGCTCTTCTAGAGTCTTCACCGAAATTTGATGCACATGACATCATATTAACATTATTTTCAGCTAGTGTTAAGTCCAAAAAATACTTTGTCTTGAAAAATAATGTTCGTAGTTACACTATCGCCTAAACAAGTATTTTGGCAATTAATTCTGAATTTAAGACAAAATAAATATTTTGAAAAACTAATTTTCTAATAAATAGGATTTAAGCAATACTTTAATCAACTAGAAATAGTTTAACAACATAATGTCTCAAACTTTAACTAAGATAAGAAAAAAAATACTTCGACTAACTTATAAATCAAAATAAACTACTAAGAGACCGAAAAATTAACTAATCGGTATTATCAAGATAGGATAAGATATATTTTAATTTGAATCTAAATATAGTGTAATTTTCACAAAGTATCATCGAAATTAAAGATAGTATGATAACTTCAAACCAGTTATTTCTGGTGATAATACTGGTGAAAACACACACGCAAATGTCATATGTTCACAAGTTCTTCAAACTTTTTAAGCTCTAATATGACATTTTACTCATCATATTGGTTGAACTTTTAAGAGAGAAATTTCAATTCTCTATTGAGGTGGCACCGCCTCGAAGTTCATTGATGCGAACTTCATAGCAACGGTGACTAAGAAATCCACAACTAGATTGATGCGGAACCCAAGAACGTCAAGTTCATCCATTTCGATTCCGACCTCGACCCCATCATGGAACTTGCTCCATTCTTCGTCACGATCGCCATATCGTCAATCGTGCTTGAACAAGCAATGACATTGCTTCTTTTACTCATTTTGCCCTCGATCAAGTCATTGGTCCTTCTTTAACTATCAATGGATCTTTCCTCGGACTTGTCATTGTTTCAACGCCACCTTGGATCATATCATTCATCTAGGTGAAATTCTTCCAGTATCTTTGTTACTTTGAAAGATAATAACTTAATGTTAAACTTTATTAAGAGCTTTAAAGCTTAATTCTCCTTTAAGTAACAACCATCATTAAATAATTAGGATAGTGTTTTTGTAGAGATTATAATGCTGAAAACTATTCACTTATATAATGACTTGTTGTTACCCTTTGAACCTGTGGATTACTGTTTTAGTAATGACGAGTTGCTGTTATTGATAGATCTTTTAGTTTAAGATTTTCAACCACGTCCTACTCGAAGTAGATGTTACTAAATCTCTATTAAGAGGTTTAGTTAAAGGATCCACTAAATGCTCAATTGACTTGATGTATCTAAAGAAAATATTCACTCTTGATTAATTTCCTTACGTAGTCACGTCTTAGATTCATATGTCTAGACTTTTCGTTGTATATCTCATTGTATGTTTTTTCTAATGTGGATTGACTCTCACAAATGATAGATACTGAAGATATATTCTTCGGTCCTAAGGGTATCTAATAGAATATATCCTTAAGCCACTCAACTTCTTTCCCGATATCTGATAATGCCATGAATTCAGATTCCATGATTGAATGGGTTATGCATGTTTGTTTATTAGATTTCCAAGAACTTGCACCTCTTTCAAAAGTAAACACCCAACCCGAAGTAGATTTACCCCCACCAATGCTATATATCCAACTAGTATCAGTAAATCCTTCTAATATAGTCAAGAATTTGGAATATTAAAGACCTAAGTTTTTTGTTTTCTTTAAGTAAACAAGAACTCTCTCAATAGCCTTGCAATCATCCTTGCTCTGACAACAGTAAACCTACAAAGTTTACTAATTCCAAATGTAATATTCGGTCTTGTGCATTGAACTACATACATAAGACTCCCTATAGCATTTCATATTCCAATTGAGCAATAGCTTTTCCATTATTCTATATAAGTTTAGAACTTGAATCAGCATGAGTAATATACTCTTTTATGTTCAAATATTTGAAGTTATTTGTCACATTCTCGATATAATATGATTGACCCAAATAGTAACCCCCACTATTTTTAATAACTTTGATATCAAAAATGGTATCCACTTATCCAAAATTCTTCATCTTGAAAGTAGAAGATAGAAAACATTTTCCTTTCTTTTATTCACTCCATGTGATTACTCAAAATCTATGTATCATAAACATACAAGCAATTAAATATAACATATTTATTATATACTTTCGAATATATATACCCCTATCTACATTATTATGTATGAAGCCAAATGAAATAATTGATAAGTCAAATTTTTCAGGTCATTTCCGATTTTACTAATTGCACACTTTAAGTTCATTTTCGGGTAGAACAAACTCTTCAGGTTGTTCCATATAGACCTTCTCATCAAGATCTCCATTTAAAAATGTTGTCTTGACATCCATTTAATGAACATGCAAGTCATGTATGGATGCTAATGAATAATATCCTAATTGAAGTTATTCTAGCTACCGGTGCATATGTATCAAAATTGTCATTTCTTTCCCTTTGTTGATAACATTTAGTTACTAATCTAACTTTAAAGGTATGAAGAAAATCTTCTAGATTATATTTTCTCCTAAACACTCATTTACAACTGATAGGTTTAGAACCGGGTGGTAAATTGACAAGTTCACACATATTTTTTGACATAATTGAATTCATTTTATCTTTTGTTGCATCTTTCAAAAAGATATTATCATGATAGGCGATAGCTTTTGTATAGGTTTTAGGATCGATTTCAACTTGTAACATACAACATTCTTCTCATTTTCCTCTACTAATTAAAGTGACATAAGTTGAGAATCAATTCCATTCGTTCCTAAAGTCTTTTATATTCTAGTTCTTTTGCTTCTTCAATGCTCACTTGAGTCATTATCATCTTTAGAAGATGTTTCAATCTTGTGTTCCACTAGAGCTAGAAATTTCTTTATGAGTTTCACTTAATTCATTATCTGAAGATTATCACACTGATCTCCAAATTATCACACTGATCTCCAAATTCAATAATCTATATGATTTGTTATTACTTGCATATCCAACCAATACACATTTTTTTTTTGTCTCTTGGACCTAACTTAGTCCTTTTAGGGTATGTGTTCTTATAATATGCAAGACACCACCACACTTTGAAATATTCAATGATTATCTAAAAAGGTAATGAAATATCTATTTCCACATCTAGTTAATATGCTATTAAGTTCACATATGTCCAAATGAATAAGTTCTAAAATTTGGAAGTCCTATGCACACTTTGATAAGATTTTTTTAACCATTTTGGAGTCTACCCATGTTTTATATTTATAAGCACCTTTCGCATCTACCTTATTATTAATATTGTTAACAATACACAATTTGACCATTCCTTCTCAAGAATAACATTTTCTAACAAATATCCCTTTTCGGGATAATACAAGTTTTCCAAATTCATAAACACATTTTATGCCTGATTTTTCCACTAAATTTCCACTAACTAAGTTATTATTTCTATTGAGAACGTGTAGTGCATTTGGTGAGGTAACAATTTTTCCGGAAGTGAAGATGATATCAACATTTCATTTCCCTACCACTTTGGAGCGGCTTTCATTATCCATTTATATCTCTTGCTCTCCATTTGATTCATGACAAGTCTTGAAGAGTGACTTTGCATATAATACATAAATATTTGCACATGTATCATACCACAAATTGAGGATTTTGCCCTTGATAGCATTGATTTCGTTCATGGTAGCCCAATGCTATCTTCATCAATAAGAATTAGCTTTTCCTTCTTTCTTGTTTTATTTTTGATGTTGACATTCCTTTAAAAAATGTTCGAGTTTTTCTCATACAAAACAATCTCCATTGGGCTTCTTCTTAAATATTTCAAATTTTTTATAAGGTTACCTCTTGTTTGATTTGTTGGACAACTCGGTCTTTTCAACAACATTGGCTTTTGATATGTCTCCACTAGAGTTTACACTCTTATCTCTTGCCCTCGATTTTTCCTCCATTCGAAGATGTTTCTAAACTTATTCTAAAGAGTAATCTTCTGAATTATGAAAAATCTTCTTTCGGTATCCTTTTGAAGTCCTCGGAGTTTAGCAATGATCAGTCCCACTTAGAAAGATTCCAGAAGTTCAATCTTGACCGCTTTTAGTTTGTTGATGAGCACATACAATTCATGCACTTGGGGAAGAAGGGGAATGTTTTCAAAAACCTTAAAATCAAAATAACTCGATATCAATAATTTCTTTGTACCATCTTTTTCAGCTTTGTATTTGTTCTCAAACACATCCCAAATATCTTTTGTCGAGGATGTGTTGGTGTATAGATCATATAATTGGTTGGATAGTGTGTTGAGTATGTGACCATGGCAAGGTAATTCATCATTTTGATGCTTTTGCCTATCCACTCTTATGGCATTAATATTTGTAGCCGTTGGTTCTGGTAGTGGTGCTAACTCCGGATCAAGGATGTGAATGACCTTCAATTCTGTGAAAAGGAACTTCAACTTGTCTTACCATTGAGTAGTTTGTTCCGTTGAATAGATCGAAACGAACAAGGTCTTGATTCATAACTTTGATGGTAGCCAAGATAGTCTCTTTATCCATAATGAAATTTAGTTTTAGATTGTTGGAAAACTAGATCCTATCAAGGGAATGGATAAGAGAAACAAAAGAAAAAAATCAACACCAAAAATAGCTCGAACGCTTATCGCTATCCTTTAACTAAATTTGCCCTCTCTAGGATTGATTTTAATGCTTAAAATGACTCAAGACAAATGGTTTTTAGGATTTATCAAGCCTAGAAGAATAATAAATACTCAAGAACTTTTATTTTTCTTCTTAGAGCTTGAAGAACACTTGAAGGTTGAATATGTATATAAACTTTAATAAAAATTCTTTCTATATGGAATGATCTCTTGAATTGATTATTTGATTGTGTTTTAGAATGAATTCTATCTCTTATTTATAGATTATCATTCATATGCCACGAAAAGGTCTCAAAGGTTCATGAAAATATGAGTTTTTCATGAAAAAATGTCAAAAAAGGACTAGAATTTCAAATTCAACGGTCAAAAAATTGGCGAAGGAGATCGCCCAGAACAAAATCAAACTCTTACCTAGGTCAAAGTTTTGGCCTCGGGTAAACCAAATCAAGGCCGGACGACTTTAAACTTGGGCACTCGCCTAAGCCGAAATTTCAGTCCCACCATTTTTTTCTTCACATTTTACTTTGAGTGTTTTCGTACTTGCTCAACACACCTATATGGATGCATTATCATTCCAATATACTAATCATTATACTTTGAACAAGAAATTACAACACATTCAAACAAATTGATTACAAACTGATTTTGGTCCTCTTTAAAAGGTTGAGTCTTTCCTTCACGAATCTGGAAACAATGGTTCAAATTTTGGTTGTCGAGTAAAAGGTTGAGTCTTTTCCAATTCGGTTCTATAGTTGAATATGGAAGTAATGGTTCAAATTCTAAGCTTTCTATTGGTACTCGGTTTAGTTTGGTTCTCTTCATAATCAGGACTGAACCAGACTGCGCCCATTCTAATACTTGTGGTTTCGATGTTTAAATAAGGGACTAACATGAATTATATCAATAAGATAAAGAAGAACCGGCCTAATAATTTTGACATGAAAGATGAGTATAACATAAGTGATGCCTGACAGCTTAACATCAACTCAAACACATTACATGGATAAATGATTGAAAGATTCAAAATCCATGGCATCAAATATTACTTTAATTCTTTTGATTGTTTGTTAATGTTATTATCGTGTTATGTTAATTTACTATTATATCTTGCACCTATAAGCACGTTTATCCTATTAGCATAGTGTAAATGGAATGACCCGACCTTTATACTCAATCCGTTAACTTACGTACTATCCGTTATGGGAGAGTTTGAGCCCATTTTACCTTCACAGATTTCTTTAGCGTCCTAGGATTCGAACATATGACCTTCCCTTAAGAAACTTGAGTTGAATCCTAGTGTTAAAATCTAAGTTGGATAGGATAGATGGATGGATCCATCTTTCTATCATATAGATTACAAAAAAGATGGATTTATTAAGTAGCGTAGCAAGAAGCCCAAAATGCATAAGGTTAAAACCCACTAAAATGTTAAGATTTAAATTTGAATTGATTCCTGATCTTGGTCATCGTGACGTAATATCCTTGAAGCCACAGGTAAAATTTATTACGTGATTACCAATCATATTTAAAAATAAATTTCCATAATCTAGTAAAGATTTTTTTTCTCAATAACGAATGGGTGTTAGAATTACAGGGTGTCTAAGGGTGCCTTTGTTGAATATGTGATCCACATTCCGACGTTGGATCATGTTCTGGTTGAAAAGGAGTTAAAGAGCGATCAAAGTTGATAACTGGAGTTTGGAGTAGCAATTGGGTGCTTGGATGCCCAAACAGGATGCCTAGGTGCCACAAAACGAATTTTGGACCCGAAACTTAGCTCTTGAGAGCCAATGAAAGTTTATCTAGCCCGCCGCTCACTTTCTGCTCAAACACCGTGCGGCGATTGCCTAGCATTAGGTTGTTGCTCGAACAACAACGTTATTCAGGAAATATTTCTTTCCTTATTTTTAACTCATTTTTATGCTATTTCCAACCATAAATATTCTTTTAGGTCATATATATAGTCCACGAATTGTACGGTTTTCATATATCTTTGAGAGAGTTAGAATTATATTAGATACACAATATTCTTTGTACTTTCTCTCCATTATTAGTAAAATCTTCATTCCTCTGCCATATTATTTGTTCTTCTTGTGTTGTGATTGCTACCTTATATTATGCCATATAATCTCGCCTTCTATTCTAATAAGTGGTACCAAAGTATATATAATTCTTGTTAGGATTCTAACAAGTGATATCATAGCCAAGTTCGTCGTCCTTCGCGAGTTCTGATTTCTTTTTGGAATGGCAACCTCGAAGTATGATATTCCACTTTCTCAATGCAATACAATATTCTTATTGTGGCATGTGAAGATAAGAGCAGCACTCGCTCAGATGGATTTGAATGCTGCCTTGTTGGGATTTAACAAGGTACTCTCAAATTGGTTGTTTGAGGAGAAACAACGTAAGGATCAAAATGTCCTTTCTCAAATTCATCTTCATCTTTCTAATCATATTCTTCAAGACATTTTGAAGGAGAAAACATATGTTGCATTATGATTGAAATTTGAGCAATTGTGCATGACTATGAGTCTAACTAGCAAATTGCACCTAAAGCAGCGTTTGTATTCTCATCGTATAACTATATCTCTATGAAATCACTTTCCTATTTTTAATGAAATTGTCACTGATTTGGAGACCTTTGAGATTAAGTACGATAAAGAAGATTTAGTGTTAATTTTGTTGTATTCATTTTCCGCTTCATAATGTCGTCGAAAGACACGATATTATATAGTCGTGATATTTTTATTGTCGAAGAAATTTATGATACTTTATTTTCAAATGAGAAGATGAAGCATCTCATTAGATCCAGGGCTTATGAAGAAGGTCTTATTGTTTATGGTGGTTTTGAGAGTGGCATATTGAAATCTAAATTCTGCAATAGAGTTTATAACTATTGACAAAAGAAAGGGCACATAAAGAAGATTGCTACAAGTTGTAGAATAGAGAAAAATTGGCCACAATTAAGAATGAAAAGCAACCAAAAACTTCAGGTGAAGTCGATATTGTCGAAAATTACTATAGTAATGGAGAGGTTTTAATTGTTTCTAAGGGTGACTCTAAACTTGACCAGGATTGGATTCTTGATACAAATTGTTCTTTTCATATGTGTCATAATCGAGATCCGTTTTCAATATATGAAGAAGTTTTAAAAGATGTTGTGGTGACAAGTAATAATACACATTGTCAGGTAACTAGTATTGGAAGAGTCTGAATTAAAATATTTGTTAGGATACTTAGAATACTTGATAAAGTGAGTCATGTCCCAAATTTGAAGAGAAATTTGATCTCCTTGATTACTCTTGATTCTAATGGGGTACAAGTACACTGGTGAAGGTGGAGTCCTAAATGTTAGCAAAGGTGCCCGGGTTGTGTTTCAGAGACAAAAGATTCCAGTTGTATGTCTTGCAGGGTTCGATACAATCATTGGAGAACAATCAGCAGGAATTCAGTAGTTTAGTGAATATTCAATTTGGAACAATACCGTTGGAGTTTGGTTTATGGTCTATACTGAAGAATACATCTCTGTCGAAGTCAGAAGTTGTGGGTAATGCTGCTTTACCACCATCACCATCAGTCATATCGTATTCAATTACTAGAGAAAGACTCAAGAGAGATATTAGGCCTCCATAAAAATATCAGAAAATTGATTTAGTGGCATATGCGTTAAGTGTGATTGAAGGTATTGAGTCTAGTAAAGAACCTTCAATAAGAGCATTTGGTTGCGTTGATTATGTTACTGGTGTGACTCTACCCTATTTGGTATTTATTGTAGAATTATTTGTGCTCGTGGTAATAATTCTTAGCAATTTTGATATCCAAGATAATTTTGCTGAGCAGTGCTTGAATTCAATTGATTGAATTTGACCTAGTTGGACTTTATGGAAGAGAAGGAGAAATTATTTTTGTTGGAAATTTTTATTGAAGAGCCATTGATCTATTCGTTGTAGTTGATTTGTCTCCAGGTGGAGAAACTTTGAAGATTTTTTCATTGAAGTGAAATTTGTGTCGTGGTGGAGATTTGTTGGATATGTAACCCAAATTTTACGATAAATCGTGTTTTGGTTGAAAAAGAAGTTAAAGAGAAATCAAAGTTGATAATTGGATATGTAGTAGCAAATGAGTGCTTTGGCGCGATGAAATGAAAACTCAGTGCCTGAACGTCATTGAAAGCGCCACCTGCTGCTTGCTTTTCTCTCGAGCACAGCACGACTCGCCTAGCGCTAGGCTGGTGCTTGAGTAGCAGTATTTTTCAGGAAATACTTCTTTCCTTATTTTTGGCTCATTTTTATCATTTTTCCAACCATAACATATTCTTTTGCGTTCTATATATAGTCCACGAATTGTATGGTTTTCACATGACTTTGAGAAAGTTAGAATTGTATTAGATAAACAATATTCTTTGTATTTTCTCTCCATTATTAATAAAATATTTGTTCCTCTACCATAGTACTTTATTTTTATTGTGTTATGATTACTACTTCATATTATGTTATATAATTTTGTTTTCTATTTCTAACAAGTGGTATCAAAGCATACATAATTCTTATCAAGATTCTAACACGTCACATGTAAAATTTATTATGTTATTTGGAATTAAATGTCCATAATCTAGTAAAGATTTTTTTTTTTTTCCTCAACAACACGGTGTCTATGTTGATGATATATATCCATTTACATTAGAGTGATGCCTTTTACAAATTGCTTAAAATTCACCACAACAAATAATGAGTGAAATTGACATGATTAGAAGTTCTTGGACGGAGCCGTTGTTGGTGTTAAAAATATAATAAATTCTTCGATCCAATTATTTGTTTTCCTATTAATTTATACGTCTGATTTAGTAGAAAGACCATATTTCATGTCAAATATTTACTTATTCACACTCTTCACCGAAAGTTTTCTCCGTCATTAAAGGGTTAAAGGTGAAAGTGGTCAATCGAAGATTGAACATGTAAAAAAAAAAAAATTAAATTGTATAATTTTTGTTCTTATTTTCGAAAAGTAGAACTATAATTTTTTTCTTAATATTATTAGATTAGTATGAAGTGGTCAATAAAATACATAAGCTCCTTTTTTCTAAAATTCTCATTTATAGACAAAATAACATGTTTAGTATAATACTACGAGGACAATACAAGGACTTTATATTTGTTGTCCCCAACTCGATTTTAATAGTGACGACACAAGAAAAAAGATATTACTTTTCATTATTTTCACTATGAATCGGTGAGACAAATTGGCATATGTATTTCCTTTCGTTTTAATGCTCTAATTTTATTTTTGTGCTATATAAATTAAAGATAAAGAAAATTATAATTTTGTTGCTTCTTGAAAATGATGGCTAACAACCAAACCATAAAAAAAGAATTTGGAATTAAATTAGGTAAAGCAACCCTGATGAAGCTTTTATCACTCCTGACTTGGTCTTTTTTGCCCTTCATTTTGTCCAGTTTGACAAAGTTTTTTAAGATTATATGTTGATCAAACTTCATTTTAATAAAACGTGTGATTGAAATGAAATTTGATCAACTTATAATTTCAAAAAAAAAAAAAAAAAATCATCAAACATGGACATAATTCTATTACAACGTTTCAAGATTAGTTGACATCGAGATAGGAAGGACACCTACAAAATGCATAAAGAAATTTACATGAAAACTTAAAAAAAGGCGTTTTTTTAATATAATTATCTCACATTAATACTAAAATTATTGGCGGACCTATAAAGTCTCTGCTCTTGCTCACGGCGGGGTGTTTGGCTTTACACATGTGGCGGGTTAGTAGGCAGGTCAACTGTCTCATGGAAATGGTGTAATATATGCTAAATTTGCATTGAGCCCTATGCTTGCTCTCGCCCCCGTCCTGTTGGAGAGGCGGAAACGTTTGTCCTTGAAGCATCAAGAATTGCCTCAGGCGGCATTCCCGGTAGCAAAACATTGCATGTTGGCATCCATGTTAGTTACAATTTGAGTTATCTTGGCCATCGCTCTTAATGTCATTCGATTTCTCTTTTGAGGAGTATTTTCTTTCACTAAACTAGCAAGACTTGCATCCATGTTCCTCCTCGTGTTTTCATTGTTGTTTTATTTACTTCCACTCATTTTTCTTGACTTTTCTATCTCCTCATGCATTGTTCCTACAAATTGGTCTAAACGGTTGACTTCAAAAAAATGATAATATTTTTTAAAACCAACGGTATAATTTTCTCTCTCGATTTCGGTGGGGTTTTTCTTATTTTTGGGGAGTTATGGTATTTTTGAAGCCAATGAGATTCATATTCCAGTGTTCTTTTAGCCAGAAATATTTTTTTCGATGGAAAATATTATTTCAATTCAAGTCAATTTTTAAGGGAGGTGTTTGGAACCAAAAATGCAAGAAGGGAAAAGGTTGGGTCCATTTTTGCTAATTTTCCTATATAGGAGACTCTATTCTATGGACATGAGATTTTTTTTTTTTAGTTACGAGCTTACTAGCAATTCAATTTTTGCGCGATCTAAAACATGATTGTGTGTCTTTTAGGGTGTGTTTGATTACTAGTATGAAATTTGTATGAAAATAAAATAAATTCTCAGCAATTTAATTGCCTAGCATTTATTTGTGTGGAAATTATTAATTAAATGTGCTTAATTGATTTAGTTTTCAATTTAGAAAATATTATATTTATCCATTGTTTAGTGGTGGGTAGATGAAAGAGAGAAAGATTGTCAATTAAATAGTACAAAAGTAAAAAAAAATTAGGTGGAAAAAACAAATTTTTAATAAAAAATATTGGTAATTAAATGCACGCTCATTTCATTATAAAGAACGAGATAGTTATGTTCTAGTAGTGGAGTATCTAGCTGTACCACAAACTATCACTAAATTAATTCATTAGTTTTGATTGTTATTATAGAAAATGGGAACCATACAATTCTTTGGATGCTTGTTCATTGTGACAACCGAAGCGCTATCCTAATTGCTCATAATGATATGTTCAAGAGCGTATAGAGCCACTGTTTGGATTCCATTTTAATGAGAATTTGAACAAATATATCTTGGAGTAGTGATCTTTTAGAAAATTCGTGGTTCAAAAATAAGAAAAAAATTGAATTTATGTATAATATTATTTTATAGAAGATTGTGTGATTGAAAATGAGTTTTAAGAAAATACATTTTGAAAAAAAAAAAAGAGCGAGACAGAGGCAAAATGTTGGAATGTACAAGATAATTTTTATAGGTGAATTAAAAAATTCTTCAATTAGTACAATGATTAGTCGCAATTTTTCAAATGTAAATTGTGCACATCGAACAGTCATTTTTTATGTTTTGGATTAGGTGTGATTATTCAAAAAGTTGCATTATGAAATGTCATCGCCTTTAATAAGTTGCAGTCTAGACCACTAAGCCCCTGTTTGGTAAGGATTAAAATCAGATTTTAGTTGATTTTGATAGAAGTTGATAATGTGTGGTTGAAAAGTTGTGAGACCCATAAAATATGTGGTCAAAATGAATTTTTGACTTTAACTTAGATTAAAATCTAAATTTTAATTGATATCAGTCATGGGTTAAATACGAAAAAGTGTGATATAATGATTCATATGAATTTTTGGCCAAATATACAACCATTCCGTAAAGACACTTGAAAATCTATAAATAGGAACTCCTAATTCCAAATTTCCTACATCAAATCTATTCAAAAAAAATTTGGTTTCTAAATTCTCTCTCTCTATCTCTCAAATATTCCTCTATTTTTATTTTGGAGAAATTAAATTACATTCAAATTATTTTCACAAATAAAATCATGTCCAAGCAAATTTAGTTCGTGGTTATTCCGCTCATGAAGAATACTATTAACAGTTAGGTTTCATATGTCAAAATTCATATTGTGCTATATAAATTTTGAAAGAAGCGTTGTATATTGATAGACAGACGTCCATTTGATCATGTTAGCGTCAGTGCAGTGGACGAAATCTATGTTAACGAGATATACATTCACATACCTCACTTCATTTTAATTTCTTCAATTTTTTACGTTTGAGTGCATAATTTGATCCGCATATCGCCATTTTTTGATTTAAGTAAGTCGAAATTATATCTGACATTTGGCATCAGTAAATCACGATTTTATCTTATTTGCTTGCAAGTGCTTTTAATTAAAAGAATTATAATTATTCACTATTTATCCAACTTAAAACATATTGAAAGCTATTGTCATGGAATGCTATCTTGTCTCAACTTCGTAACCTCGCTAATTAATTAAACCTAATTTTGATGTATGACCGTGCAACATAGGTACCCACAAGAAAATGACAATCCCATTATGACAAAATTTCCACTATTTGAGTAGTATGTTTGAAAATGGTTTTCGGACGGTCGATTTAACGTTTAGGGTCCACAGAATTCTAGAAACCTACTTTTACTCTTTACAATATTTGGGACAATTATTCACGTATATAATATAAATAAAGTAATATTATTAACACTAAATGTTAAACTAAATAAAAAATAAATAACAAACTATATAGTTTGGTTCAACGACAGAAGCACAGTTTTTTTAATATTGTTCAAGTATTACTCATCTCTCCGCCAAAAATAAATTTAGTATGTAATAAAAAAAATGTGAGTTTCGTGAAATGTGTGGTTGAAAAGTTGTGAGTTCCATAAAATGTGTAATTAAAATTAATTGTTACTTTGATTAAAATCTGAATTTTAATTTCTACCAAACACATTCGACTATATTGCGGTTAATCAACAATCTGATAAGTTATGAATCATCATTATTGTCGTTATACGGAGCCCATATGCAGATCAACCTTCACAATAAGGTCCACCTGAGATATAGATTTTTATCTCAACACAATCACCTATTCAATATTTAATTGAGGATTTTGTTTGGAAAAAATGAGTGATTTGTGTGTAGATTATCAATTAACATAAAACATTAAAACAATATAAATATAAGAAGAGAGATAGCAAGCAATAATTAAGGAGTCACATCAAAGATATTATCCTAAAGTCATGTGACATTCCCTTAATGCAGAAACTTTCGACACTACACGACTCCAAAATAAAACTCTTATAACTTACGGTTTGTTATCTTTTTATAAGCACGACCACATGAAGATAAGTTGTCAAAACTATAGAAAGACAATATGAAAATGTAGAGATACTGTAAGATAGTGTAAAATTTAATCCCCACATTAATCCATCTAAAATAAGTTACACTCCCAAAATTCACCCGATGGCAAGTTACAGAGTCGACAACAGTTGCCGAGTAAGGTAACTACCGCCAATCACCTCCACCTATGAGGACGTCGTAGGTGTGCACTACCCCCACTATGATGCCCTTGTAAATAGGGTAGTGGTGGCCTGCAACAGATTGAAATGGATGTTGGTCGACAACGACAGCTCTGTCCACATTCTCTTTAGAGCCTTTGATAAAATGATTGTGGACCACGAACAGATCCCCATAAACATCCTCTTGTACGGTTTCACTGGGGACAACATCACCCCAAGGGGAAAAATCACTCTTGTAGTGGAAATGGGTACACCACATGAAACAACCTTCAATTTCGTGGAATTCTTGGTATTGGATAATCGATCTGCCTATCATGGGGTATTGGGATGACAAGCCCTAAAAGACTTATGGGCAACCACGTCCATTCACCGCTTGTTCATGAAATTCCCAATCGAGCATGGGATAGCCACGGTTAAAGATGATCAGATGGGAGCACGGGAGCGCTACCTAAGGAAAGCTGAGCCCAGGGATATCAATGTGGTGTTGATGGTTGCTGACATAGTTGATGCTCCTAAAGAATGACGGGCTTTCGGACAAAGGGAAGACATCAAAATGACGGATGCCCCCGAGCAAGTATTTATATTTGACAAGTTGGACTTTCTTGTCATCGAGTCTAAATCCTTATGAGTCCTAGTAGAAGAACTAGAAAGCTTCCCTGTGGATCCTCAAGATCCTACTAAGGCATTACATGTGGGAAAAGACTAGCCACCTGAGGCTAAGGAAAAACTTCAAAGCTTCCTATGCAAAAATCTTGATATCTTTGTTTGGAGGCATGATCACATGATTGGCATTGATTGAAAGGTTAGCTGCCACCACTCGGAAATTGATTCCAAGGTTGCTCTGCATGGATAAAAGATGAGAGCCCTTAAGCTAAAAAGATATGATGCCCTAAAGGAAGAAGTGTATAAACTAATAAGCAACGGTTTCATCTACACGTAATGGATGAAGACTAACTTGTGGATGCCACCGTCGGGCATGAATTGTTGAGTTTAATGGACGCTTACTCATGTTATAACCAAATTCACATGCACCCAGTAGATGAAGAAAATACCTCATTCATCACTAATATAGGCCTTTATTGCTATAGAGTAATGTCCTTTAGGTTGAAAAATGTCGAGGCCACCTATTAGAGACTTGTCACAAGTTGTTTGTTGAAATCATTGGCAAAACAATGGAGGTATACATGGATGACATGCTCTTGAAGAGCTTGAAAACACAAGACCATCTGAAGTACCTAAATGAAACTTTTCAGGTACAGGATGAGGTTAAATCCCTTTAAGTGCTCATTTGTGTTGCCTCTGGAAAGTTCCAAAGTTACATGGTCAACCAAAGGGGCATAAAGGCCAACTCAAAGAAGATCAACGCCTTGATTGAAATGAGGTCCCTTCAAAAGCCGAAAGAGATACAAAGCTTAACTAGGCGTATGACAGCCTTGAAACGTTTCCTTTCAAAAGTCACCGACAAGTACCTCACTTTCTTTAAGATCCTCAAGGGAAGAAAGAACTTCTAGTGGACAAAAAAGTGCAGAGGTCTTCTAGGAATAGAAAAGGCTTCTAGGACAGATCCCATCCTTTCAAAACCTAAGGCTTATGAGCCCTACAACTCTATTTGACAGTATTCGATGAAGCCATCAGCTCAGTTCTCTAAGAGAAAGTACCCACCTTGTTTATTATTTGAGTAAGGCACTCATGTGAAACCCCCACGTAGAAGCAGGTGTGATTCTGGTCAGCCCTGAAGGTCATAAGCTTAACTGCGACTAAGGTTTGAATTCAAAGCTATTGGTTGGTCAAGTTAACAGCGACTTCACTGCGAAGGACAAGAGTATGGCTACCTACCTCAAACTAGTAATGGACCTACTCCCATCTTTCTA
This sequence comes from Fraxinus anomala, assembly GCA_903798345.1. NCBI lineage: Eukaryota > Viridiplantae > Streptophyta > Magnoliopsida > Lamiales > Oleaceae > Fraxinus > Fraxinus anomala. The sequence goes on along the minus strand of CAIGRN010086239.1, from coordinate 9,409 downwards.
GAAGTTCGAGTTAGCCCAGATCCCAAGCACGGAAAATGTGCACGTCAACTCCCTGTCAAAGTTTGCTAGCAGTAAGGATTCTGAGCTAGTAACGTTGGTGCCAATTGAGCACCTTTCTAAACCCTCAACTACTAAGGGAGAAAAACTCACAAATAAATGTACTTATAAGTAAAAAAAATATTTCTTTTTAGTAAAAAGTAGTCTTTGAGAACTTTATCATTTTCTTTTTATCTCGTTGTGCTCTCAAGATTTATGAGATGTAATGGGAATTCCAATTGATGTTACGCCAACTGTTGCATATGAGAGAAATCGTTTGGAGACACGCCGAGATTAAAAGCCAGCAGCAACCAAAAGCCATTATTGACTTGCCTTGTTTATTCAACTTATCAATTACATGTTATTTATCATTTTATTTTATTTTTTATGATTTTAGCAGAATATTAAGTGAGCTTCACAAGAAAACCAATTTACTCGAATATCAACCCAAATAGTTATCCGTACAATTGTACATATTAATAGATTTTAGTTCATTTTAACCAATGCTCACAAGATTTTACATAATTTTCATTATAAAGGTCACATCATTCATTAGAATAAGATTTTATCTACAAGAAATCCGTTTCAAGTGTGAGCTTTGGATTGAGCCTCCAAAGATTGAGATTTGATGCTTCGGCTTTTGAGCTTCGAAAGTCGGGCCTCAGAAGTTAGGCTTCGGAAGTTGGGCATCGGTCTCTTTGACTTTGGTCAAATGCTGGTGATGTTAGTTGTTCTTCCATCAATAAGTTCCACGCGGAGTGCCACAAGGGTTACACTTGGAGCCACGTTGGTGAAGCGCAATAGTTCCAAATACAATTTTAGTGTCCTAGCATTAACAAATGGAAAGACATCAACGGTAATGTGCTAAAATATCAAAAAATATGTTGGCATATTTCTATTTTCTAGGATTTGATGATGATTCGAGGTGTCAAAAATGTACCGGAGCCTTGGTTACTGGGCTCCACGTGCCACATCAGGAAAATGAAAGCATTGCCTTTAATAAAGTGTGTGCATAGATTTTTCTTCACATGCACATTTTGTTTATATATAGCTCTAAAGCCGAAACGGGCCTTTTCATCTCAGCCATACCCATGCCTCCTTTTATCTCTTTGTTATCAAAATAAAACCACCCTCCAGTTTCTTCTCAAATTTGCGTCTTTACTTCTTCTTTGATCTATATATAATTCATCTACAAGAAGGGAACCCATTTTTCCCTCAAATTCTCAAATTCTTTGGTATGTATCTTATTTTCGTTTAGTTTTTCTGTTTAAGAAAAGAGAGTGCAAATTTTCATATAAAAGGGTCGTAGCTACTCTGTTTTAATCTTGAGGGTTTTAATATAATCTTGAGAGAACCAGGGTTCATTTTCACGTTTAAGCACTTATTATGGTCTTGCCTACTGGGTATGGATGGTCCTTTAGTACCTTCAAAACCTTTGAACCCTTTTCTTCTCCAAATTTTGCTCTGTGTTACAATTTTTTTGATTGAGATCTTACTTTTTGTTGACTCATTGATTGGATTGTGATATAAGTTTTAATATTTCCCCTTTCTGTTATGTTAGCTGAGAGTTCTGTCATCAAGATTCAAGGCCAAAACATCACAAGTTTATGAAGTTGCTAAAATCCCAGAATTTGGACTTTTTTTTACTTAGCTTAATTCATAAGAAATAACTCCTCTTCTTTAATATTTGGCTTGAGATTTAAATTTGGTTTTCATATTTACAGATCGTTTAGTAGTAGTATTGTTGTTGTTCTGTCGTGAGATAAATTGGTGAAGATTGAAAGGGGAAGATATGTCCTCAAATAAGAGAGTTATCATCTCTTGTCAATAATTTGACCTTATACCTTTTGTTTGCCTTGCAAAATTAAGTTTTAGCACAATCATTCAATTTTTACATATTATCGTTGTTGTTTATAAGGATTTTGCCAATTATACATAAAATATGACATAGTGGATTACATAATATGATGTGGGGAGAAAATATTGAATGAAAAAGTTAATAGTGTTTTAAACTGACAAATGATAGAATACCACGTGACATTATGTAATTTATTATTTAAATTTTGATATCCATATAACAAGATCCTCTTTAAAATATTTGCGAATGGAATAACTGATGCCATGATGTCTATAGGGAACCCCTTATTGAAGACTTTATGGTTTATCCTTAATAATTTCTCCTTCTAGGAGTATATTTATGGTTCACTCAATGTTGAGGAACATTAGGGATATGATGTTACATACTATTTAATATTCTCGAAGAAAGTATCATGCTTTGCCCATTTGGTAGTTTGTGTGGTTTCGAAGAGTAGGTGGTTGGATGGGAGCTGCGGTTGAAGTACTGGCTAAAATTCTGCAACAATTAATGAATAATTAATAATCAAGACGCTTCTCACCTACTTTAATAATTGTCTGTTTTCTTTCCTTCTCTATTAACTCGAATGTAAGGAACAACTTTAATTCAGTAGTCATGAGAGGAAAGAAGAAATACGAATATAGTTTTTCATTGCTCATTTGATCATTTACTCTTTTTTCACCCACCATCACTGCATGCTCCACCACTTACGACTTTGATACTTTTGATACTACGTACTATGTGTTAAGCTACTTGTACATAAATGTTTTTACACTTGTTGTCGAATGCTGAGGTGGAATGCATTTTGACCATTGATTTGAAAATCAGAATCCAGTCATCTTTTCTGTTAATCAGGATGTACAACTAGCAAGGTCGTATGTACTATTATATTGTCGGCAGAGTTTAAGGACATTGTGTACTACGAATTTTGAGATGTTGAATTTTATGCTGTCGTGATCGTTAGAAAGTGATCGAGTTTGCTGTTCGGGGGACATTTGTATTTCCAGTCCATAGAGTAGTTCTGTCTTATGCAACTTGGGCCATATTTTGTAGATATCTACTGTGTTTCTGGTTTTGGTATTTAATCTCTTGATATACATTTTGGTTTTGTTAAGGGGATTTTGGGATTTAACAAACTTCTTACCTGACAGATATTCAGACAACAAGATCTAAATCAAGTCAAAGTTCAATCGGACAATATGGCTGCGGATCATTATCTCCAAAGGGCAACAATACAAAGAGATTTCACTGAAGATGAAGCTTCCTTGGAGAAGTGGAAATCCTTATCCTCCAGAGTTGACGAGTCTGAAGCAAATCCATCGGGTGGCTTTGAGTGTAACATCTGCCTGGACGTCGTACAAGATCCAGTCGTCACAATCTGTGGGCACCTGTACTGTTGGCCCTGTATTTATCGATGGATTAATCGCCACGACAACTCCCCAGAAAACCTGGATCATCAGCAGCCACAATGTCCTGTCTGCAAGTCAGAGTTATCGGAGAAGACCTTAATCCCACTCTATGGACGTGGAAAAACTATCAGCCCCTCTAAAGACAAGGCTTCAAATTTAGGTATTCTCATACCACAAAGGCCTCCTAGTCCTCGATGTGGGGTTAACATGCTGATACCAAATATAACCACTGGTCATTCGCTTCCACCTCAACGTCATCGACAAAGTTATGCCGATCCCTCTCAACTGTTTCACCCTTCCCCAAGCAGCCATATGCCCTCACCCATGATTGGCATTGGTGGGATGACACCAAATGTTATCGATCCTATGGTCGGTATGTTCTGGGAAATGGTTTACTCGAGGATATTTGGAAATTCGGATACAACTCTGTATACATATCCAAACTCTTATCATTTAGCAGGTAGTAGTAGTCCTAGGTTAAGAAGGCATATAGTGCAAACTGATAAATCACTCAGCAGAGTTTGCTTCTTCCTATTTTGTTGTGTAATTTTATGTCTAGTCTTGTTTTGAACACTCGTTTTTCTCCTGTTTTCTTAATCCACTGTAATACTTGTAAAGATTTCTATGTACTTGTATGAGATTACTAATGGAAAAATCACCCCCGAAGTAATAAATGATAAGAGGTTTTACATATTTTGTGTTGATATATTTACGTAACTTGCATATTTTTTCATGTTGATATATGTTCATCGATGATGTTGAGCCTTTTCATATGATATTTGACCAAAGTATGACCTGTAAACTCATAAGTTAACGATTTCCGTTTACTCGATATGATCGTATGTGATCACAATCGACCCAACACGATCATTAAATATTTTTATTATAACATATGATTTTGTTGTAAGCTTGCCTGTATGATAAATTAAAATATTGTGTAGTTGTCTTATCATAGAAGCAAGTGGGAGTTGGAATAGGCTTTTCAAGATACAAATGAAGCCTCATCAGTTGTCCTTCTATAATAATGATAAATTTCATACTTTCAAAATGTCAAACATTAGTGTAGACCATTGTCCATCAATTAGGTACAGGTTGTCCTAGTATTCTGTCTACCGCCATGTTCTTTCATTTGATAGCATGGCCACCTCAATGAAACTTTTGGAGTGGGGGGCTCAAATTGGATCCAATTAAAAAAATTGGTTAAAATTTAAATCAAAACTAATTATTAATTTTAATCTAACATTGTATAGAATCTTTATGTTTAGGTGAGATTATAAGTTGGTAAAACATGCTCATAAGCAAAGGTAATTTTAAATACGTTTGGACCTAAAAAATGTTTTTTTCTTGTAGGAACTAACGGAAATTAATTAATCACATGGGGTGATACTTATTTTTCGAGCAAGTGCTTATTTTGTGCTTTGAAAAAAGAAAAGATCGTTTTACCCTTAATAGTAACTAGATTCTCAAGGGCATACGATAATTTGTCATATTGATTTATCTTGAAAGTAACAAGATTTTAAATTGTAAATGTGTTTAATATAACCCTTATTATTATTATTATTATTATTATTATTATTATTATTATTATTATTATTATTATTTCTTAACTTTTTTTTTTAAACCCACCCAAACAGGTACGAATGATTAATTTGAGTTGAATTTATTTCGATTTTGTTCCCTCCATCATACTTTTTACGAGGCATAATTGAGATAAAGTGTCTTTGAAAAAAATTGATATGTAGTTGGACTACTCATTTTGACGTGTCTTACTCATACTTTTTAGTGGAAGCATTTTCTGTTAAGTGGTTTCAAAGTGGTTTAATAAAAGTGAGTGTCATTCTCAGTTTCTCATCTGTTTTCCTCTAATTGATATATCAGTGGAGGTTGGCGGTGGCCGTCGGCTGACATCGTGGTGGCGGCTAATGCTTGGTGGAGGAGAAGCTTCCAAAAGGAAGAGTAAATTCAATCTTGGCTGGCCTACTTTTCTTTCTTCCGTTTACCTAGGATGGATACAATCGAAGGGTCAAAATTGGCCAAAATAGGTTTAGCCTAGACTTGAATTGTTGCACTTATCTCAAAATTAGAACACCAGTGACGTATTGATATTGAAATTTTCCAATGATTTTGAACGGACTCAAATTAGACGTGTCTCGTCTTACTAGGGCGAGGCGACAACGATTACTAAAGATTAAGACATGAAGAATTGACGTGACCTAACATGATAACTTGTTACTTTAGGGTCTGTTTGAACTTCATTTTTTATGTAAAATACATTTTGAAATACTAGATTGATTGAAGATATATGGTTAAAAAATAATGAAAAGTTTTGAATTTATTTGTGTTACGCGTTACCACCGAAGCTACAAGTGAAAACCACGTCATAGTTCATGTAGAGATACGAATCAAATCTGAAAAAGTCAACAAAAACCTAATTAGTCAAAGTAAAGAAATCAAAGAAAAAGTTGATGCTCTCTGTCCCGAAGCTCTTCACACCAAAAACCTCTAATTCGAAGCTCCTTTAGTTGAAACCTTGCCATCTTTTAGAGGATTTGCAAGCAATCTCTTTGAATGATTGATGTAACATTTGTAATAATGAATGTCCAGATTGTCAGCCTAAGGTATAGGGTGGCTGAGTCATTGTCAATATATTAAATGCATAGCAGACTGAGTGATGTGAGGCTTAAACATGGGAGATGAGGTCACGTGGTTCTTATCCAACAATTACCCCTTCGTGTTATAGAGCATCTCCCATGTCCATAAAAGCTATCATTTTTCGTCTCAATCTCCTGTCAAATCGTTTTGGAATTTGCATGTGTGGACGCAAGTGGGTCCGACATCTATGTCCACTTAACCATTACAAAAAAAGGATTAACCGATTGATGCCGTCTGTGGGAAGCCACGCATTCAATCACGAAGAACCTATGGAAAAAGCTATTAAAGAGATATATTTTGGGGCGAGTTTCTTGCCTTTGAAGAAAAAGTGTTGTTTTTCAAGAAAGAACCAATAAAAATTCTAAGAGAAACCTCTTGTTAAAATCCAGTTTATTCCTTGAAAAAAGAGTATTATTTGCAAGGAAAGAACCAAGAAAGTTTCTTTTTAAGAGAAGACGTTACCATAAGTTCGACGATAAAGAATAAGTACCTCGGAGGGCTAGGGAACCCTCACATGTTGCTCCTATAGACCGCCATCGATTTTATTAGTAGTATCGACGAGGTGGGTCCAGAATAGCTGCTAGACTCACCACAGAGGTGGCTATCATGGCTGCAACATGATGAATATCACCCAACAGAATATTGCCATGCAAGAGCTGCTTAGGAATATGCAAAGCCAAAGAGGATAACCCAATTCCCCCATATGTAGGTCAAGGAAATGCTTTCCTTCACGACCTTCCCCTAGTTCCGCAAGGGAATTACTATCATGGAGAAGGAGTCCAAAGTCAAATGGCTGATTATTAACATTATACCAGGGAGGAGGCCTTCAAGAGATGGAAGTTGAGGTTGATACATCCACCAACTATGCTACTAATCGACCCAATGAGGCTCCGTTCAACTTTTCTCCAAATTACGAGCCGAAAGACATGTCTCAGAGATCCATAAGTATCTTTGACAGGTTAACCCCCGGAAGGCCTAGAAATAGGTAGGCTCAACCTTCTTTTGCACCTAAAAATAGGCAACAAGGACCACCTCAGTTTGAAAGACAAAATGAACCTACACATGACAACCCGTCTCAGAATCCCTCACATAGAAATAGGAGCCAGAGGAGGGTAGAACATGCCAGGAATCAAGCAGGTCCATCCCAACCACTTCGGGGACCTCAAGTTAGAAAGGATGAAGATTCTGACAAACCACAAAGGTTTTGAGACCTTGACGATGATGATGACATCTTGCCATTCTCCCAGGGAATTAGGGATGCCCCTATCCCAAGCTGCTTTATGCTTCCTAAAATTGCTAAGTACGATGGAAGAGGCGATCCTGCGAAACACCTTAACAACTTCAAAACCTGTATGAGCCTAAGGGGTTTCACTCCCGCTGTGAAATGTAGAGCTTTACACTTGACTCTAAGCGGGAAGATTGAAGTGTAGTATACCAAGCTACCAGAATGAAGCATTAGAAGTTGGCCAGATATAAAAATGTTATCCTTAAGTACTTTGAAACTAGTAAGGAAGGCGAACGGCTTATACAACGCCTTCAAGACACGAGTTAGCAGCAATGAGAGTTTTTGAAAAGCTTCTTATCCCGTTTCACTGATGAAATGACCTACTGTGTACAAGTTACCGATAGGGAAGCACTATCAGCCCTGAGGGGAGGGCTAGATATAAACCATTTCTTTTGGAGAGACGTGTAAAATAAGTAAACCACTAATTATGACGCTCTATTGGAAATGATAAGTCACGAGATCATCAATGAAGAATTAAAACATCATCACAACTGGGCCAACTGGGGACTTCCACCACTTTAAGGACAACAAAGAAGAAGCCCCACATCTTATTTGATGGAACACTTGGTCGGACAGTCGACCACCCTCAACCCAGGCAAGCACTAGCTGAAGCAACGTTAAATGCAGTACCTGCTTAGACTTATGAGGACGTCAACCCCGGACAGTCGACCACCCTCAACCCAGGCAAGCACTAGTTGAAGCAATGTTGAATGCAGTACCCGCTTAGACTCATGAGGACGTCAACCCCAGTGTTGAGCCACCCTCAACCCAGTCAAGCACTAGCTGAAGCAACGTTGAATGCAGTACCCGCTTAGACTTATAAGGACGTCAACCCCAGTGTTGAGCCAATGGGGTTGACGGTCTAAACCTAAAGATGAAGTGATATAGGGCAAAGTTTGAAACCTAGGAATAGGGATGAGATATCCCTTTACTACACTAACCATAACTCCTACAGCTATAATACAACTGACTGTAGGCACATTACCTCATCCACAACCTGGTAATCAAAGAAGAAATAGACGCTCATAAAGAGATGCGCCTCGTCGTAAGCAAGATCGATAACCTAGGAGAGTTAAGGCCAATCGTCCCATTCGAAATGACGCTCATCGGAGATGAGAAAGTGATAGGAAAGGTCAAAGGCAAAGCCCTCCAGATAACACCAGCCTTGAACCTATTCGAGAGATTGACACAATCTTTGGAGAGCCTTATGTTGGGGGGAAACTAAAAATGCGCCAAGGAACTATACAAGAGAAGCTAGGGATCCCCCAACGGTAAGCTTTATAGTCAACAATAGTCGACCCTCAACTGGGTGAGGGGTACAACCTATTACTTTCACATAAGAAGATACGACTATTTTGAATTATCCACATTGAAATGCCTTGGTGATGAGGGTCGTTGTAGCATAAAATAGTCTTAAAAGAATGTTAGTGGATCATGGGAGTTCGATCAATATCTTATTTGAAGTAACTTTTGACAAAATGGAAGTGAACTATGAGCTAACCCCTATAAGCTCCCCCTTTGTATGACTTCCACTGGCTATAGCATCATCCCAAGGGAAAAAATCACTTTGGCAGTGGAGATGGGAATGGAACCAATGACTGCTGTTAACTTTATGGAATTTTTGGTAGTGGACAATCAGTCTACCTATCATGGAGTGCTAGGAAGACCAATGTTAAAGGAGTTATGGGTCGTTATGTCCATCCACCATATGTTCATAAAGTTCCTACTAAAAATGAAACCGTCACTGTTAGAGGCAACCCAATGAGTGCAATGGAATGTTATTTGAACTCCCTTAGGAAGGCATAACCAATGGACGTCAATGTACTTTTGATAAACACTTACATGAATGATGCCCATGAATAAAGACTAATCCCAGAACAAGGGAAAGATGTTGAAATGGTGGATGCTTCTAAAGAAGACACTGTCTGAAGTGATAAAGGTCCCGAAGAAGGGATAGTTGCTAAAGAAAAGGCCAAATTAGATGAACTAGATCCTCGCATTATTGATTGCGAACCTTGATAAGTGCATTTTTACATACTTATTTTACTATCAAAACATGAGCAATTGTTGATTAATATGTTGGAATATAGCTTAATTCTACGCAATTCATATTTTGGAGGACAAAGTGATGAATGCAGCGAATTGAAGAGAAACAAGTGAAAAATGGCCAAA
>CAIGRN010086218.1:0-11431 GCA_903798345.1 Fraxinus anomala | reverse complement strand
GAAGACAATGCTCAAGAGCTGTTAATTGTGTTTATTCCGTCCAAAGATTTCGATTTGTTCTTTAACATCTATTGTATAGAAATCAGCATCAGGAGTAAAATGAACTATCAATGCTACTATGACATATCATCGATATTTAATATAATATGAACAGTCTCGAACACAACCAATTTTCCTAATTTGGCATTTTTTTATATATACCAATTCTTAATTTGTGTTTGAAATAAATGCTACTTGAGATACAGAATAAATTAGTATGTGATGCTAATAATCGTCACAAAAGTCGATTGATGATAAAGTCTATTGGGTGTCATGTATTCGAGTGTCTCGAAATAACAAATTCCAATATTATTTACCATATTAAAAATCATAAAACTTTATAATTTGAAATATTTAAAATACTTCAACTAGCTTATTGATGCTAAATTTGACTTTCAAGCATAATTCAATAATATTATATAGAAGCTATTGTCAAAAATAATGAATATCAAACTAGCTATGTCAACGAGTCGAGCCGAGCCGAGCCCGAGCCGAAAAAAAAAACTCGGGCTCTGCTCGAGCTTTTTTCGGCCCGAGCCGAGCCTAGCCGAGCAAAGCCCGGCCGAGAAAAAAAAGGCTCGGTCCGAGCTTTGGCCGGAGCCCTAGTCGGGCCAGCTCAATTTTTTTTTTTTCCCCCTATTGCGCTGCCTGCGCAGGCAGTATAAAATTTTTACTGCCTGGGCAGCAGCCTGCCTCTAAATATAATTTTATTTTATTTTATTTTATTATATTACGGGCCGGCCCGAGCCGAGCTCGAGCCGACGAGCTTTTTTGCCATCCCTATGTGTGTTGTCTGGCAGGTACAGGAATTTAAATTTCTATACTTGTAGCTTAACTCAAAAGAGTTTTGAATAGTTATTTTTAGGAGTGTGTGGTTATAAAGTAGGAAAAAAATTTGTATACGTGAAGAATATTTTATTGTGTGAATGTGTAGTTAAAAATGATCTTGTCGCAAACCATAAAATAAATTAAAGAGTATCAAACAGACACTAAATTAGCTTTTTCTTTATTTTTGCATGTGTTTGAGTCGATGAGTACATGGTTTTGCTCAAAAGTAGTAAAAGTACAAGTATGTGGGTATTTGATAAGTTTAAATCATACACTTATCTCGTCGTCTTAACAAGGTCTTTAAGTTATCATTTTTAGTGTTTTGGATACAAATTAACCACTAAGTCAAGTAGGTCAAGTTGAGTCAAGTCAGTCATCAAGCAGCTTCCCCATCGATGATAAAAGGACGAGTTAGGAGTGACAAACAAGGCTTGGAGATTGAACAGAGATGAGCTTGAGGAAAATTTGGCAAAGTAGAGGAGAAACAATAAGGGAACAAGTAAAAAAACTAGTTTTAGTTTTTGCTTGAGAAAAAACATTGAAGAGGAAGAACATCTACAGTTATTTAAGAGATCAAGATTAAGGATTGTACCAACTTTTCTTCTAATATTTTCAGATTTTGTATTCATCTTCCATCTTGTATTTCTGTGATTCAATTATGAGTGGTCAAGCTTCTCGTAAATACAATGAAGCATTTAATTCTTTGATCTAATAAATTGCTGGTTTTTTATTTTAAATTTTTATTAATTTTGATTGTTTAATATTGAATTATTTTGACATATTTTTATCAAATATTAGGATTGTTTATAGGATTCGTGTTGATACCGAGAGGAGGTACTACGTATTATTTATCTCGAAAGATATATTAACACATAGGGAATCTCAAGACAATATGAAATAAGAATTGGTTAATAACGAGTAATTGATGATTTAACAATGATGGATTCGGGTCCCCTGGGGCATAGCTCAGTGGTGCAAAGAACAAGAGTGAGGTAATCTCTACTGAACTGGCAGTCATAGTGTGAGGGTTCGATTTCTGCCTCTTATTCCTCCACAATGCTCTAGGGACGGGGCGGTGAGGGACCCTCAAGGTTGGGGTTTAACCTTTTTATTTTTTTAAGAATGATGGATTCGGAATCCTAGTGGCTTAATTTAATTCCAAGATTTGCCTACTTTTTGATTGCTTATTTTAGTTAATAATTAGACTAATTCAAAACTAAATTCAACGTCGTTTATTGTGTGTGGTTCATTATTAGAGTTAATACGGTAAATAGCATTAAAGGTCCCCAACCTCTAGTGTCATTTACACTTCCGTCACCAACTTTTTTTCTAGACAACCGTGTTTCCAACTTTCGAAAAATTAGCGGCCTTCATCCAAAATTCCAAATGTATGATTTTTATCCATTTCTCCATTAGTCAACCCCCTTTGGCTTGCAAATCAAAAATTAAAAAGGACAGAACGATCATTCCATTATTTAAATTAAAATATTTAATGAAATGATATAAAAATCAAAATATATAAATAAATTAAACGAAAACCTTATTTATCTTTTCCATCACACCCCTACTACATAAATGGTATACCCCATCCCACCAACAGTGAGGTGGCAAGACTGCTCGTGCTGGATCCGCCGAAATTTACAGGTTAAAATCGTTGGATGCAGTCTCGCCATGATTGCAAACGTCTGGGAGTAAAGGAAAGGGATGATGATGAATTTGGACTTGGGCCACATTTTTTTTAAATTGTGGGCTTTTTGTTTTGGCTATTTTTAATTAGGCCCATTATTAAGGCCGGTAGGCTCCTAATATGAATTCCAATTAAGTTGCTACTTTTAGTTCATTTTTTATGCTATATTCATTGGAAATGATTTATGAATCTTTGATTTATGACTATCAGCCTGCAGCTGAGGTTTATGATTTATGAAATTTTTCTTCGATTGGGTTGGTTATGTGTATGCTGTATGGTAGTGGGGAATACAGTTCGAGTATGTTTTGAGTTTGCTTTCTCTAGTTGTATTATGATTTGAGGTAGGGCGATACCTTGTGTATTGGCTAACAGACACTCCGGTTATACATTATGAATGGATGTATTCTTATCATTAGTCTGACTTGCCAATGCAAAACCATGTTCTTTTGTTTTGGGTTCTTTAGGTTGCATATGACGCAAACTGTAGTTATGGAACAAATTATACTCATCAACAAGTACCTACATCAGCGCCCTAAAGTGCTACTCATGGAACTTATCCCCAAACTTATTCAGTCCAAGTAATTTAAAACAATTCTCAGAATCGTAGCTTGGAAATGGATAGTTCCTTTTGTTGGATGTCACTATATACTCAATAGATCTCTAGCTTCATAGTTGTGAATATGTGATATATGTTGACTATGATACATGATAAATTGGGGAATTTGTGATTTGTGAAAACTAATAAATTGGTGTTGGGAATTGAAAATTGATTATTAAGTTTAATTTACGTTGAATCGGCGATTTATGTCTAATATTAAAAATTCTTCACCATAAAAGTCTTCCTTGTGGGCATGTATAAGTACAGTTAAAACTGAAAAATTTTATGTTGAGAATTGACACACACTTAATTTCATATGATTTGGCCATGGTCGAGTTGAGAACCCTGCAGAGGTTAAGAAAAGGCAAATGAATCAGAACAAAAAGGAAGAAAAAATTATGAAGAAGACAACGTAGTTTTTGTACAATTATATTCAACTTCTTCACTTTATTTCACCCAAAACCAAATGCCCACTATCTATGTCTATGATCTAACACAAAAACAGATATTTTTGGATGAGATTTGAGTATTTATAAAAACATAAATCACCACCCCATTTGATATGTTTAAAGAAAGTGACGCTTATTAATTTGCCATCATTTTACTTTGATTGTATAATTCATTATATGTCAACATCATCTGCATATGCACTAGTTTGTGTTTGACACTGGAGCTTTTTGAATTAAAATTAGAGATGATATTAAAGAATTTTTAATATTATTTAATTAAATATTAATAAAAGACCTGGATCCGTTATTGTAATAGTTGATTGTCGACGATCAATAGTCAACAGTTAACGACTGTCCTAACTCACTTATATTACTGGATCCGTCATTGCCCACCAACACCGTAGTCGTGGTGGCAATGGTGACCGTAAAGGGTGAGGTAAAATGAGATGGAGAAAATGAACAATATTTTTATTTTATTTTTGAATTCTTTTTTTTTTTCTAAATTTTTATTTTTTTTCCTCTTTCTTTAAATATTTTAATTTAAAATAATAAAAGGATCATTTTATCTTTATAATTTTATAATTTGCACGTGAACATGATTGATAAGGAGTCATCCATTTGGATTTCTATAATAAGGCACATCCTTCGACAATTTAGAACGTGGTCATGTACTCATGAATGGGGTGACGGTCGGGAGTCGACATTACTTGTTCTCGATTAATTAAAATTCTAATTAACATTGACTAAGACAATACATCACATTGCTTACTATTGATCGTTTCAGGTGTAGTAAATACTATGTACAATAGACTGAATTTTCACCCACCAAACCCCATGATCATTGGATAATCAGAAAAATAAAGAAAAAAAGTGGGACCATGCAAGCTTTCAATTAAAAATTACTCACCGGCGAACTTAAAATATTAATAAAACGGCACTGCAGTCTAGAAACTGGCTTTCTTTAACGACGTTACAGTAACTTTGGCGCCTAACGGCGACGCGCCGACTTCAATATCAATGGAGTCGTAACGGAGGAACAGCTCCACCAGCATCAGCCTCGAAATCAGTACCACGAAATCTTTTCCGGCACACTGCTTGTTGTTAACGGTGGGACTCTCAGTTTCCGGTCCGTTAGACCAGAGAACGTGTTTCAACAGTTTTTCACCTTCATCGCCGATGAACCTTTCCGGCACAAACTCGTCGGCCCGATCGAAAATCATAGGATCCTTGGTCGCAAATGGTTGGAAGCCGAAGAGCATTTCTCCCTCCTTAATTTGAAAAGCTGCGTCGTGGGATTCAATTACGAAGTCGCGTTTGGCTCGCGCGAACTGGAGAGGCACCGGCGGTTCAATTCGCAGGGATTCGTATACTACCGACTTCATCAACGGCATGCGTTCCATGGCAGCCATGGTGACTTTGCCACCGGTTGATTGAATGGCCGACCGGATTTCTTGTGCCAACTCTGTATGGAGCTTGGCCCCAGCTCGACCAACCCATTTAAGCATGTTGGGAAAGAAAATTTTCATCCCCCCAAAGGAGTTGAAGCAAGTGGCGAAGATTAGATTGTGACAAGCCTCTTCTCGTGATAGACCAAGTTTTTCAGCTTCATCAAGAACAGGAGTTGAATTCTGGTAAAAGAAATCATACAACCTTTTGTAGTCTTTCTTTATCAAGAACGGCGGGAGAGAAATTGAGTGAAAAATGCCATCTTCAAGAAGTCTTGGTAGACCAAGAATTAGAATTGGATGCAGTTGAAACAGCACCCACTTGCTAACAATCTTGGGTCCATCGGAACCAAGCTTGGTGTCAACTGGGTTAGCGCCGTATAAAGATCGAGCCAAGAATGTAAATGCGGCTTGATCATTGGCCTCACCAAAACTTGCTTTCCCTTTAGTGGCTAATTCTTTTTCTAAATCATCAAACAGCTCTGTGTAGCTGCTGTGAAACTCCGGGATTACCTGATCGCGCCTGAGAGACAGTAGAAAGAACATGATTTTCTTCAGCTTGGCGTGGTTCGGTTCCGACGGATCCAAATAGGAGAGGATTCTATAACCACCAGTGAGTTCAGTGGAGGGCATGTATGTACCGGTGAAAACATCCTTCTTTTCGACTTTATCAGTGTCAAAAAGGACCGGAAAACTCTTGCCGTCAAGCAAAACTGTGACTTTCGAGTTGAAGGAAATTAAGGGACCGGGTGGCATATTGGTCTTAAAGACTGTAGACTGGTATTTTTGAATTCGGGACTTGAAATACTCGTCCCTGCCTTGGTTGTAAAAGTAGTCTTGTCTGTCTTTCCATGGTCCGATCAAGGGGAGCCCGTAGTCCCCCGGAATTTTTCGGATCGGAAGCTTGCTCGGTTTTGGTGGCTCAACGGTCGATGCCGGGTGAGGAGGTGATGGCGTAGAAAAGGATGGCTTTTTGGAGACAGAAGCTGTGATTGGTCGGAAAAGGGGTGCTGGTTTTAATTGTTTTGAAGCAGGTAGCTTTTGTGACCTCTGCAAAGAAAATTGTAATTGCGAAGAAGAGAAAGCTAAAGAAGATGAAGCCATTATTGTCAAATGCAGGAGAGGGAAGAATTAACGATGGATGAAGAAATTAGGATGTGTAGATTGGAGTTGCTCCTTGTGATGTGTATATATATAAAAACAATAGATGGGTAAAAAAATTTAGTAAACGTGATCATCTATTCAAATCAAGACATATTGAATGTCGAACTACTCAAATTATAATACTTTGGACGTTGAGTGAGTCCGTCCACCGACTCTATTTCTCTCTTGTACCTACTCGAAGTATTGTTATTTAAGTGAACGATCTTAATACGTGTAAATATAACTGTTCAAATGAGTTCAGACTTGGAGAGTTCAATTTCTAGTATTTAAACGTGTAAATATGAATATTCGTTTCGCCAACTCTATGTATAATATTTTTTAGTGAGTAATATTATTCATAGTGAAAATCATCGATAGTCGTACTGCGTGACATATATGTGATAGTTTATTATTTGAAGTATGAGGAAATAAAAAACTATCACATTAATGTATTAAATAATGAACTGACACATATATGCCATATAGGAAAATTATCGGTAATTTTCATTATCAATAGCATTATTTATTTTTTTATGTTGTGTCTTTATCAAAATAATAATTCATTCAAAGATATAAACTTATATTCGTTTAAATTTTGCCCTAGTTTGATCTCAGTTTTTTAAAATTCATTTTTAATCATATTTTTAACAATTTTTCAATTACAATATATATTGAAATTTATTAAAAAGTTGATTTCTAGGACATGACCTTTATAAGGTAGACATCAACGCTCAAGAATAATGAATGTTGGAGTGCGAAAGGTGACTGGGGGGTCCCACGGGGGGGGGAAGTGGGGGCTTGTGATTGGATAGACCACTATATGCTTGTACTAGTCGATTATTAAAAAAACGAGTCTTCAATGGCGTGCATGAAATAAGATAGCCACTATGAATCCCATTTGTTTGATTCTTGTACATGTTGTACATGTTCTGTTTTTCTGAGGCACGTTCAATTTTCAAAGTTGGAAAGTTTTGTGTCTTTATGCTAATTTAAATGGTCAAATTGGCGACGTCAATTGTTTAAAAGAGTCACCTATTATTAATGCTTCGCTGTCCAACTATCGACTAACCACTTTTAAATGAAAAATAATCAAATATATATACAAAAAAATTGTGTTCTCAAGATTTTCACTTTTTATAGCATATTTCGTTAAAGCAACACATGAGTCTCCTCGATTTCAAATGGTAAAAAATTAGAGTGAAAAAAGGGACAAAAGAAAATATTCAAGAAAAAAAAAAAAGAAGAAGAAAATGTGAATGCAAAGAAAAAGTGAATGTTACAAAAAAGAAACGTGAAAGTTAAGTCCAAATTTGCTACAAAGTAAAAGGTCAAATAGTTGAATATGGAGAATTAAAGTTTACGTATTTGTTTGTACAAAATACATAGATTAACGACCTCCCATTTCAATCTTCCCTTGCTTCATTCAACAACTAATGTTGAACTTATTAGTTTTCAATTTCAATTAGGAAGAATTGCATCTACGATCTTAAACCTTTTATTTGTTGCACATTTTATCTAAATATTTCATTTGTGCAATCTATAGTTTCAAATCTTTCATTTCATCGCAGAAGAAGGATAGATGGATAGATTTTATCCATTTTTCCATTAGTTGTCCAAAAGTCAATGAATTGACCAAATTTTGACCAATTTTAAAGGTTTTGATTGAGTTGTTAATTAGTCAATTGCTTAAATTGGATGCAACTAATGCTGATGGGGAATACAAAGGAAAATGAAGGTAACGGACTTGTTTCGACACCAAATTGAAGAGCCTCGGTACTCAAATGGGAGCGCTTTGTCTCCCATTCAACAACAACCAACTTGGAATTTCAGTCCGATGGTGGTGTTAGTGATGGTGGGCGATGTGGTGTCATGTGGGCGGATGGATTTTATGGTTGGATTGTGCTATAGGTACATAATTGTACCTGTAGGAGTGTCCGTAATGGACACTCGGTGGGTGCTTCGCCAATAGGGGGACTCCGGGTGTTCATCATGGATACCCGTATGGGTACAATTATATACCCATATCATTTTCCATTCTGGTTTTTGGTCTTGGGTGTGGTGGGTATGTGGGTGGGTGAGTGGAGAAGACAAGGAGTACTTTTTTTTTCAATTGTTTTATCATAAAAAATATATATTTATCATTTTAGCCTTTTAAATTTGATTAAAATGTAGTCAATTCGTTGTCCTTTGGTCACGTAACGGAGGGACTCATGGAATTCATTTACCTGTCATTCTACTGCCATAGAATGAAATATTTGAGATTGTGGATGACATAAATTAAAAAAAAATTGAGTAAAACCTGCAATAAAATGAAATATTTGGGATCGTGACTGCAATTTTTCATTTCAATTAATTATGTCCCTATTTAATCTTATTTTTTTTAAATAATATTTTTTTTCAAATTTATTTTCAATCACATATGTATGGACTCGGGGCCGGTTTTGCATAGAGGCGAGTGAGGCCCGCGCCTCAGGCTCAACATTGGAGGGGGCCTTAAATTTTAGCTTCTTTCATTCTTCATTTTTCTTTTGTCGATAAAACGTTTGGAACATTGTTGTTTTTGTGATTTGATTATAATATAAATCTTTTGTATAATATGTTTAATTTATTGTTTTATTGCTAGGTAACTAAATTAACAGGTTAACTATTGAATCCATAATACGCTTATAAATTTTGCATTCATACTATAATTACGGGGCCTAGTTATTGAAATTCGACTCGGTCCCCGAAAATCACATAACCGACACTGTATGGACCTACAAATTTTTTTCAAGTTCTGTAAAACAATGCACATATAAGTCGTAATGTGGACTCATATGAACCCATCAAATCGTCGAAGTATGATTTTTAGCTATATGTAATACTTATAAGCAGTAGTTGAAGTGATACAGAACGAGCCGTTTAGAATAATGGTCAGACACGTCAACGTTCTTAATGCCTACTTTTTGATTTACGAATTTCCGACCAATTAGCTAAAGTTTTGGCCCCCACCCACAAACTATAGTTTGTACACTACCGGCCAAAAGCACAAGTCTTGGATGCACGTGCTCGCTTTAAATTAATTGTTATTGTTAACCCTGTTTGATTCCACTAAAAAAAAAAAGAAGAAGTAGATTAAGATTTAATTTAATTTTAATAGCACACTTTATAAGATTTACAATATTTTAACCATATATTTCATCGACTTTTATTAAAATCAACTTTATTTAAACTAAAAAGGGGCTGATTTTGTTACTCAAACACACAAAATCCTGGTGTGCTCTTGAACGATGTAAATTGTCGGTCGGAATATGTTTGTTGTTTTCATATAGCTTAAAAAGTTGTTGAAAAGTTGAAATTTAAGTCAAAGATTTAAAATTTAAATTACATATTTTATGAAATACACGAACTTTATCAATATTTTTTTTCTAATCAAAATTTGGTATTTTTTTTTTTTTTTGTTAATGTCAAAAACTTGCGTGCTCACGTGAACCAAGTAAGAAAAATATTCTTTATGTGGGCCAGAAGTCTACGTGATAGTGGAGTAGAGTGATTAATTGGTCACCACTTCACCACATTTTTGTATACTTTGTATTTATAGAGAAATTATTGTTTCGAATTAGTACTAACTTGTAGTGTTGAGACGACGAGAGTATTACCTAGTTGCCGGTAAGATGGATAGTAATTCGGTTCAACTGAAGAACATGTAAGGTTTTGCCGTCAAAAAATATAGATTATATCGATTCATGTGACACGTGTCAGGACTCTTTTAGTTTTAACGATCCAAAATTATATGTATTTCTAACCTTGCTTAATTACTATATTTGTTAAATCCCTAGTTAATTATATTGGAGCATTATCTTCCATTAGATGATGGATGTCCCAATCTTTAAATTGGACGGAAATGTGGATAAAAAAAAAGAGAGGAAAAGAAAAGTTTAAGGTGGAAGAGAAAGCGAAAGCGACAACTATGTTGCTTTTCGTTAATTAAGAGAGATGTGAAAAAAATAATAATTTAATCTAGCTCTCGTGGTACTAAAATATCAGTCCAAATGGAAGCGTATTTATAAGTCTAATTAAGTAGTATCCATGTTCTTGCATTTAATTAAATTTAATTGAATTGATGCTAAATAACATTACTCGTAAATAAAATATATGGTAAGATTAATATCCAATAATGAGTGATAAATTCCTAAACAACTCTAAAAAAAATTCTCTCTAGTATATAAGGAATGAGACGGGTCGACTTGCACTCGCCCACTTCAAGAAAGTTGGGCTTGACTGTACTCGACTCTTCTTTTTTTCTTTTTAAGAGAAATTTGAAATTTACACTTTTTAGTTAAAAAGCGAGCTGGGCTCGACTCATTCCACTTAACACCCGTACTTGCGTCATTACAATCACGAAAACTAGCTACACATTAATTTATCATATCAAATCATTTAAGCTTTTAAATTTCAAAATAAACTAGCTCGATATTAAATTAGACAGAGCAAAGGTCATAAGTTTAAATTTCGTCACCGCTTATTTAAAGTAGTTATGAACGCACAGACTAGATCAAAGCCTTCTATCTTTTTCTTTTTTTTTCATTCAACACGTGAAGTTGACTCGTGAAATTATGATAAATCTAGTGCGCTAAACTCGTCCAACATTATTTTTTTCTCCACGTTTTTCATATATATTTAATAAGAGACTAAGTTTTGAGAGAGCTTTTATCATTAAAAATTAGACAACTGGAGCCGGGGACAAATAATAATAGGAAATGGAAGATCACAGAAAATCTGTAGTGGGTGGATCATGACCTAGATCAAGAATAAAATCAAATATTTTGGCCTTCTTCGAAAAGTTTGATGGGTATTCAAGTCATTTTCAGCCATACGTTTACGAAATTCATAATTTTTATCAAATTTTTAATTATATATTTTATCATTACTAAAATTATGGTTTTTAGCTAAATAAAATAGGGGTCAAATTCTTATGTTCAACATTCTATCAAATTATTTTTTTTAACGTGCTTTGGAATGTGTGAAAATATTTTATTTTACTTTTTAATTTATTATTTTTAAAAATATGATGGACGAATTAGTTGTTTTACTCCCTCCAATAGAACTTTTGGTCGGAAAACCAAGTAGAGACATTCAATTAATTAGTACATCTCATCATTTTTTACGTGCTCTGGGATGAAGAAAATACTTTTTGTTGTACTTTGAATTTATTATTTTAAAAATGTGATGGATAAATTAATTTAAATTACATATTTTATAA